>CAUYTI010136924.1:0-56339 GCA_963575145.1 Galago senegalensis
AAACTAATAGTGACAATAACTAAGAAAATGACATGAAGGCTATGTTAACCAGTTTGATGAAAATATTTCAAATTGTATATAAAAACAGCACACTGTACCCCATGACTGTATTAATGTACACAGCTATGATTTAATAAAAAAGTTAAAAAAATTTAAAAATAGAAAATAAAAGATATGTGTCTGTCACTATTTGAGATGATGAAAAATCAATAAAAAATACAAGTAAATACAAGTGTTTTATAAGCTTTAAGTAATTACCTAAATGAAAAGCATTATTACTGGATTCCAATATTTGAAAATGGTAAGAAGAAATGCTTAATTCCAACACTAGATAATTACAAAACACTAAAGTAAGCTGGGCTCTAAGTGTTATTAATTCACTATTCAGAGGATATTTTTTAATGTACATATGTTGCCTTCTGGAATGACATATTTTACAATAAAAACTAAATGTTAAATAAAATTAACATTTTTCCTTTCAAATTCATTAATTTTACTGCACTATTGTGGTACTTTTGGAATGGAATATTTTATAATAAAGACTAAATGTTAAATAAAATTAACATTTTTCCTTTCAAATTCATTAATTTTATTGCAGTATTGTGGTACTTTTGGAATGGAATATTTTACAACAAAAACTAAATGTTAAGGAAAATTAAGATTTTTCTCTTCAAATTTCTTAATTTTATTGCAGCATTTTGGTACTTTCTATCAATGGTTTGGTAATAAATTACTATCTTTAATTCCCTCATAATGATATTATTAAGATGAAATTTAATTTTTTTTCATTAACATGTATTCCTTTAAGATCTCTTAGGAAAGAAAAGAGACTTTGAAATTTAAAATAATCTTAATTTTTAAAAGCATTCTGAAATAGAATACATATATTTTCAACCTTACTATTATATAGTGGACTCTTGTGGATTTACAGAAAAAAATATTTTATTAATTCCATTTTTATTTCATTGATATGTGCTTGATCGAGGTAATTTTTTCCTTAAACTTTCCAGACAAGCTTGACAAATGCAGCCAAGATTTTTTCAAAGCTAGCCATAAAATCAGGGAAAGCACAGGAAACAAAAAGAAAGGGTTCAGAAGACAGTTTGTTAGACACAGACTAAAATGGAGATTCTCCTTAGACAGTTTGTCCATACCAGAGGCTGAAGAGTCACCTAGAGTAGGGTCAACAAGGCCTTAGGACTCAGAAGGTGAGAAGTCGGAACCATAGTCCTTCATAATTTGTGGACCAGAAAAAACACACTTTGAAAATAATGGTAAACTTTTTAAAGAGTCCCTTGAACTACAAGAAGAAAAACAAAAGTTCTTTATTAGTTTTAGTTCCAGGTGTGGAAGATACCCTCCCCAAAGAATATGAAACTATAGCGATATACTTAATTATCTTAATTATATGTGGGACTCATAGCTCATAGCGTTTTCCGATAGAATCACTTGGGCAGCTGCCAGCAGCAAACACAAACACTCTGTAAAGAAAATGCCTGGTTAACCTAAGCCCTCACGATTACTACTGGTTGAAATCATCCGAATGTATATTTACAAATCCATGTTTTAAAACAGGGAAAAGAAAGTTCATAAATGACTATCTATAAAATCAAAATCAGGCAAGCAAGTATTTCAGATACACAATTAGCAATGTCTCTAAATTAATTGTAATCCAAAAAATTAAAAACAATTGAAAATATAAACAAAGAACAAGAAATTATAAAACATCACAAGATAGTTTTAAAACCCACGATAATGTGTAGAGATGAAAAATATATTCACCTATTTAAAAGTGCAATAGCTGGTTTAATATGAAGATTAGACACAGTTAAGAGAGAATCTGTGAATTGGACGACAGAGCTTAGCTTGTTATTCCACATGTAACAGAAAAGTAAGAAAAAACTGCAATCTGAGGAGCGTTAAAAGCTGCAGAATACAGATGAATTAGAAGGTCAAATATACAACCAAGTGGCATTTTGAAAAAGAACAACAGAGTAAAAAGAAAAGGGGATATACAGTATTTAACATAAAGGCTGATAACTGTCTCAAATTGTTAAAAAGTATGATTCACTATTTTCATGAATCACACTGAAATCAAGAAAAATGATCTCCACCTAGACAAATGGTATTAAAAAATTAAACACCAAAAATAATAAAGAAATTATGGAAAAAGGAGAAGGCAAGGAAAAGAGAAACATTTGCTACTTGTAAAGAAGCAAAAATTGAGTGGATATATACAGCAATACTGCAAAGTTATCAGAAATATATTCAGCAATGAGTAGGTATTATAAAAAAATTTTCAGAACATTCATAAACTTTGGTCAAATTTCTATGAAAAGATGATTTAAAAGAGCTCCAATGGCTAATGCTACGTTTCTTAAACAGTATGATAAATTTTTGGTTATTAGTTTATAGTTTTTGTTTTATTTTCAATATTTAATTAAAACGTCAACATTTTTTAAATATTTCAATTCAAATAAAAATTTTACTAGTCAAGTGATCAGAAAAAGGATCTATCTGATTGGGGAATTATAGGGGTTAGTGCTTGATCTTCAACGTCGGTATCAACTCTGATTTCCTGAAGCTTTATTACATACCAAGCCCTCTTCAAGGAAACATAAATCACATTAACTCAACAGATTACATAATTTTATTTTCTTATAGTACATATGAGGAAAATGAGGCTCAAAGCATTTACCCATAAGTTAGATTTGACATTTGACTTAGTACTGACTTAGTCAGTTATCTCTCAAAACATCAGGAAATGAATCTATCAGCACAAAAGAACAATAAAATATATGAGCACATATAGTTAAAGCTTGACAACTTTTAGTTAATCAACATGTGTTCTATTTCTTTTTGAATGTTTATTTTTATAAATGTTTTAATATGCTCAAAATTATTCTAAATGATATAATTTCTTTTTTTTTAGGAGACAGAGTCTCACTTTGTCACCTTCAGTAGAGGCGTGTCATCACAGCTCACAGCAACTTCCAGCTCTTGGCATAGGCAATTCTCTTGCCTCAGCCTCCTGGGACTATAGGCACCTGCCACAATGCCCAGCTATTTTTTTGTTGCAGTTTGTCCGGGGCTGAGTTCGAACTTGCCACCCTCAGTTTATGGGACCAGTGCCCTACTCACTGAGCCACAGGGACCACCCTAAATGGCATAATTTTTATTTATTATGAACTCAATACCTTGAATTTAGATTCCTAAACTAAGAATGCTATAAAATAAAAATATTTTTTATTTTACATTTTAAATATTTTATATTTATTAAAATATTTTTTATTTTATAGCTTACAAAATATATGCTCTTAAGACATCTTTGTAAAGCTATTAGATTACAGTATAGTTTTAAAAATTACACTGTAATTAGCTTTATATATGTATACCTTCAACACATGACTTAGGACTTTCTGTATCTAGGAAGCACAATTCTATTATATACACTGATTAGCAAAACCTCTTACAATAAATATTAAAAGGGAGTTTTTTTCATATAAATTAAAAATGGTAAAGCTTGGTAAGTTTATTTTAGGTTAATGCATCTTCATAGTACCTCTATATTTTAATGAAAATTACAAAAACTCTTTTAATTGACTAGTTAGCTAGAATAGCAGTATCACAAGATTTATGGTGTTATGAAGGGAACAGTGCCCTCCCAAAAGGTATGTTGAAATTTCATCCTAGGTACCTCTCAATGGGATCTTACTAGAAAATAGGGTCTTTTCAGATGTAATAAATAAAGAAATAGAGCATTAAGATGGGCCTTCAGAAGGAGGAGATTTGGAAAGAGACAAACAGGAAAAACATCACAGGGCAACAGTGGCAGAGACGGTAGTAATTAATGCAGTTGCAAGCAAGGAAACCCAAGGAGCTAAGCCAATGCCTGAAGTTAGAAAGAAACAAGAAAGGATTCTACTCAGAAACTCAGGAGTATGGGCCTACGAACACGTGGGATTTTGACTTCTGGCTTCCAGACTCTGAGAGAATACATTTCTGTTGTTTCTAATCACTCAGTTTGTAGTAATACATTTGAGCAGACTTAAGAAACTAATGCACATGGTTTTGACATAAAAATCAATTCCTTTCCTCTGTAAGAGAAAATAATCATTGAAATTTAAAATTTACAAATAAAAACCATAGCATCAGAAACAAAATATTTAGGTGTAAATCAAAGAAAATAGGGGCAAGACTTATATGCAAAAAGACATGGAACTGTGATAAAAGAAACGAAAAAGAAACATGTGACCATGTTTGTACATCGCAAGACTTTGAAAAAGAATTTTTTAAAAATATGTGAGAAGGAGTCTGAACATATAGGATAGTATGTTTATGGATTTCTAAGACTAAATGTTTTTAAGATGCCAATTATTACCAACTGGACCTCTAGGTTCAATGTAATCCCAGTCAAAACTCCATTGAGCTGTACTGTAGAAATCCACAAACCAATTAGGAAGTTTATATGGAAAGACAGAAGATCTAGAATAGCCAACATGATGCTACAGAAAAGCAAAGTCAAAGAACTGACACTACTTGAGTCAGTATTTCCTCTAAATCTATAGCAATCGGAACAGCATGACATTGGAAAAAACATGCATGGATCATTTACGAAGAGTAGAGAATCCAAAAATAGACCCACACTAATATGGTTAACTGAACTGGAAAGGAACAAAGGCAACGGAAGGAAGAAAAGACATTCTCTTTCAGCACATGGTGCTGGAACACTTGGACATCCACACATAGGAAAAAAAAAAAAAAAAAGAACCCGAACATGTACTTTACACATTTTAGATTAACTAACTTACAATAGATCAGAGACATCAATGTAAGCACACAAAACTAAAATCACCTGGAAGACGAGGTGACCTTGTATTTATCAATGAATATTTAGATACAATACCAAAAAAAAAATCCTAGAAAATAATAGATAATTTAACCTCTATTAAAATTAAAACTTCTATAAAGAAAACGCTCTGACAAAAATAAAATGACAAGGGCAGCACCTGTGACTCAAAGGAGTAGGGCTCCAGCCCCATATGCCATAGGTGGCAGGTTCAAACCCAGCCCCAGCCAAAAACTGCCCAAAAAACAACAACAAAAAAAAAAAAAAAAACCAAAAAACAAGTAAATAAAATAAAATAAAATAAAATGACAAGTTGGATGTGGTGATGCATGCTTGTTTAGTCCCAGTTACTTAGAAGGTTGAGACCAGAGGATTATTTGAGCCCAAGAGTTCAGAGTTTGAGGACACACTGGGTAAGGAGACCAGATTCTACTAAAAAATAGAATGAAATGACAAGACAAAGCTCAGATGAAATAATTGGAACAAGCATAGCTAATGAAGGACTTGTATCAAAAATATACAAAGAACCTTTATGACCCAACAATAACAAAAATCCCTATTAAAAAACGAGCCCAAGTGGGGGAGGCTGTGCATATGTGAGGAGTTCTCATACACATATGAGAACTCTCCATAATTTCCACTCAATCATTCTGTGAACTGAACACTACTCTATAAAATTAAGAAAAAATTGCTAAAAGAGCTGAACAGCTTGTTGAAGAAAGTATAATTGGCAAACAAGTCAAATGGGAAGATTCTCAACATCATTTTTCATTAAGAAATCACAAATTAAAGCAACAAGGCAATACTACCATACACTTTTAGGAGGATATGAACAAAATCTAACTAGGAATACCAATTTCACATAAGAATGTGGAACATCATGTGCATGAGGATGCAAAATGGTACAAGAACCTTGGAAGACACTTTGGCAGGTTCTTACAAAGCTATCTATGGTCTTGCATAAGATCCAGCATTGTTCATTATACAGGGTGGACATAAAATTTGTGTTTTATGTTAAAATAGTTTAACATAATTGCACAAACTTTAGGACAACTTGTATATGATTATAGCTGATTTGGATATTTATGGCAGCTTTAATTTATAATCACCAAATGCTACTGGTAGCAACTAGGGTTTCTTTCAATAAATGAAAGTATAAACAAAGAGTAGTACACTGATACAATAAAATATTATTCAGAGATAAAAAAAGATGAACTATAAAGCATCAATGATATGAATGGACCTTGAATCCATGTAGTAACGTGAAAGAAGCCCGTCTGAAGGAGCTATAGACTGTTTGCCTCCAATGACATCATATTCTGGAAAAGGCAAAATAGAGACACCAAAAATGGGTGGCTGTCAGGAGTTATGGGAGAGATGGGGTTAAATATGTGAAACAGAAAATATATTACCTTTGTGATTCTATTCTGTAATAGATACAATTCTTTAATTGTGGATATGTGACACTGTGCATTCCCCAAACACGATGGAATTTATAACACATGGTGAACTGGAATGCTTGCAAATCTAAAACATGTTTTGCAAGATTGGGGAAATCACAAGACTGAATATAAAGTGTTATCAAATATTCTAACTATGTTGGTAGTGTACAAAACAATGTCACTGAAGGAGGTAGAAAAAATCTTGCAAAAACAATACCATGGAAAAACAAAAAGTAAAAAGGCACTGACCTTCAAGTAACTTTGAAAATGAGTGGAGGTTCACAAAACTAAAAGGCAAACACAAAAACACTAAACTTTAGCTGTTAAAGTTTTATTCCACGGGGATGTGGGTTAAAAATTCTGACACTGCTATACATGTACACTGGAATCGGTCAGTTAAGTAGATGGATGACAAATGGTGGGAGCCATGTTGCTCATTGTTGGAATGGGAATTTACAGATAAACAAGAGGAAGAGGTTAGTAATGGGGGAGAATTCGATGCATCAGTATGAACTCGTTTACTTAATATAGATGTAGAAAAAAATTATAAATAAGTAATATAAACCCATTGGTCAGAATGTGTGCATATATTTTCTAGCTCTATCAGTTAATAGAAATCAAAAGCTAGTTACCCCAGTAGCAATAAACAGACCCAGCACCTCATTCTTGATTTCTAATACCACTCTCCAATGAAAGGAACCAGAGATCCTTGGAGAAATAACTGACTTTACTAATTGAGCAGGAAAGATTAAAGATGAACCTGGATAATTTTTTAGAGTCCGTAATTAAGGGACTGATAAATTATGAAATAAGCCAAAGGAACATAAGAACCAACTGAAAGAGCTGCCAGTGCCAAAACCTAGGAAATAATGGGTAATCATAAATAAACTGATATTTTATTGTAATCCCCAAATTGAAATACATATCCATAAGTTCATGACATGATCAATTAATGGTTGAATAAATAAATGCATGGGGTGTAGGGGGTACAATGCAGAAAATTTCCAAAAAATTTATGTGGATGCTTTTTCTTGAAGAGATAACCTTTAAGTATGAGCTATGCACAATGACTTATTTCTAAAGAGTACAGTATGAGAAGTTAAAGGAAGTGTAACTTTATGTTTAATAAATCGGCCAAACCTTACCCCATGCAGGTGATCAGAGTTATCATCAACAAGGATAAATCAGGCAGATACTATGTATCCTTGACAGGATGTGCGTAAAATGGCACTTTACCTTTGTGATCTTTCTTTCAAAAATCACAGTCTCATTATGAAAAAATTCAGACAAATGGTTATAGTGGAACATTTCCACTATTCATTTGACCAGAACTCTTCAGAACTATGGGATTACCAGTAACAGCAGAGTCTGAGAAAAAACACCCCCGACAACTGGCGCCTAGCAAGACAAGACAACTAAATGCAATGTGGAGTCCTGCAACGTGAGGGCAAAACTAGGCAAATCTGGGCGAAGCCTATCATTCGACTATAATCTATCAATATTGGTTCAACAATGTGACAAATGTACTATAATTAAGTAAGGTATTAATAACAGGAGAAAGTAGATGTGGTATATTTAATAACTGTGATACTTTGCAAATAATCCTAAAATCTAAAATGGTTCAAAAATGTATTAAAATGGTTTTTCAGATATTAAAATGCCTTTGTGTGTATATTAGGCAAACATCCACATGTCATAGTTTTATTAAGATCGGTAGAAATAGATGATTAGTTGCTTAAATAGAGAGCGATGTCTAGTCCACGCTCTTCTCTGACAGGAGAAATAACCAGAGAAAGAAACAAATTCCGGCCAGAAATTTAAAGTATCAGATATAGTATAACATTAGAAAATTATATAACTAAAAATTCTCAAATTTTTTATAAAAGGTGGGGTAGGAATAAGAGACTTTAAAAGAAAACCAAAAAAAGAAAACAAATTGCCAAATAGATTACATAATCCAATACTTTATCAATATCACAGCAAGCATTAATAGACCAAACATTAATAAGCAAAGCATGATGTATAATTTTACCAATTTCTACTTAGTACCTGATACATTTTAATGTTATGGGTATTTTCTTTACTTTTTATTACTACTTAATTATCAACATTCATTCAGGAACCAACATAAGCTAGAGTACAAATACAGAGTGCATACCAATACACAACGTACCTAAAATATATTTGATTAATATAGGATATGGTCTAACACCAAGAGAATATGTCTGATAAAGCCTTTACAAAATCTCACCTTTATTATTTAAGGTTGTTATTTAGGAATGATTAAAATTTAGCAGTGTATTTGATAACCATTATTTTTAAAGTATATCAAATCAACCACATATCTGATATAAGCCTAACTCAAGAAGCACAAACCACACACTTTAGTCTGCCTAACTTCTAGTAGATTTACTTTATTTGCATTAATATAGTCCAGAAATTAAATATAAAATTTTAATTGAATATATAAATATATTTTTCAATTGCATATTAATCTAAAAGTCGCCACAACTGAGATTGAATTTAGAATGAATTATGAAACTTGTACTCTGAAGATGATGTTTGCAATCTCTCTCTCTGTGTCTACTACAGCATTTAGCTCAGGGTATTTTCAATGGATGCAGTCAGTCAGTGAGATATTTTAAAAAATGTTTTATTTGTTTAAATTAAAAGTGGCAGAGCCAATCAGCCTTGAAATGACTGACAATGTTCACTATGAACTGTAATGAAACTCATTTGGGAAAAGGTCTTCTTTAATTTTCTTTAATAAAGTCACAAATTGAAGCTATTATATAAGAAATAATTGGTAGTAATGTGCCAAATAATAATTTTTAGAATTGGAGTTGTACATTAAATATATCTTTAACTTCTGGTATATCTTTAACATTAAATATATGTTTAACTTCTGGTAGTTGAAGTTAATTTTACCTTTTATTTTAAAGAAAATAAAATTGTGGTTTAAAATTAATATGAAATACTATAAATTTGTTTTTAATGAATATCTAGTTTACTTGCTACAATGGAAAAATTTGTTCTTTTGTGAAATATTGAAATTTTATTGCCTTTTTTGACTGGATTAATGGGAGAAAAAAACAACCTCTCTAAACCTTATATTCTTAAATCTAGACAAGAGCAAAGTTGTAGCCTAACTGTTTTTTTTTTTTTTTTTTTGCAGTTTTTGGCCACAGCTGGGTTTGAACCCATCACCTCTGGCATATGAGGCCAGCGCCCTACCCCTTTGAGCCACAAGCACTGCCCACTGTGTATGACTTTTACATCAAACTTGAACTTTAATACTGCAAAGTTTAAATTATCTTATTTCTTTAGGTTGTTAAATATTAATAGGCAATTAAATTTAATTCTTCAAATGTGGTTAAACAATACTATATTTCAACCCATGGATTTACCAGTGAACTCTTCACTCAGAGGTTGCCTAATAGGATTTTCTGACATAATGTGGAGCTACATTCAAAAACAAACAAATTAATCCGCCAATTAAAAAAAAAATAAAAGCACTAAATTCACCTCTAAGGACCACCAATGTCACAGTGGAGCTTGATTCAGACACGTAGGAGTTTAGCAAATGTGGACTGCAGAGGCATATGTCAATGAAAGGATTTCAGAATTTTTCCCTTAATTATTTTTTGAATGAATGTTCTTGCCTATAAACATAAACATTGAGAATAAAGCTATTTTAGTTCACATTTCTCAATGAATTCTATCCACATTTAGAAGGATACTTTAGTAATATTATCAACAAAATTATTAAACACTGCAATGCTCAAAATTCAACCTCAAAGATAGCTGCTTGCCTCCTGATAACATTTATGGTGAACATCTGTGAAATAATATGGGAAAGGCCCGTGAGACATATGAGTGAATTGAGCATACAGATTAAAATTTTTATTTCTTTAATTCTGAGTAATTCAATTGACTTGACCTTTTGACTACAACAATATGGCTATAATTTACCATTGTTTAGTAATATTTTTACTTTTTATCATGATTGCCCATACCATTTTTTTTTATTTTTATTTATTTACTTATTTATTTTGTACTTTTTGCAGTTTTTGGCTGGGACTGGGTTTTTGGCTGGGATTGCCACCTCCGACATATGGGGCTGGCACCCGACTGCTTTGAGCCACAAGCGCCACCCTATTTTTATTTTTATTTTATTTTATCTTATTTCAAGTTGAGGATTCATTGAGGGTACCCAGAACCAGGTTACACTGATTGTTTTTGTTACATAAGGAACCTCTTATAATTGTGTCCTGCTCCTGAGAGGTGTGTGGTACACAAATACCATTTTTAACGCTACACATTTTTGCAAAATGATTACCCAAATATACTTTTTTATTTTTCTGAAAATTATAAATAATTTTTAGATTTTCCTCCAGTGACAATATTTCCTAATTAAACTTTTTCAGTTGAGGATTATGTAGATAGCATGGTCTCACATGTCTCGCATTGGCTATTCCACCCACACGGGTTTTACCCTTCTCCACTAACATGACACGAAGGCAAAGATCAAGTCAACACTGAAGGATTTGTCAGGAGAGGAAGTATCACTGTGGCTCTTGAAGAACAGAAAATCTGAGTGCCTCACATTTTTAGGATTCATATGAAAAATGTTTTTTTGCTATATTATTCCCCTTTTGGATATGATAATACGAAATAGAATTTATTTAATTTTTCTTTTAAAATTGACAAATAAGAGGCATCAACTTTATTTGGTGACTTCCAACATCTCTTACTGAGTATAATGCACCCCTAGTTTACATGAAATCCACTTTTGGAATTGAAACAAAGAAGACACAGATTATTGCATTCCTATGACTAGCCATAAATAAAAATATTAAACTTTATTGGGAAACAAAAAGCAGATGATAGGAGGTAAAATTCTAAGATAGCTTCTCAAATCCCTGCCCCTGATATACACATCAGTTATAATCCTTTCCCCTTGTGATCAGAACCTCCATGACACGATGTCATTCCTATGATTTTGAAGCATCATATGGCAAAGAAATATTACAGATGTAGTTAAGGTTGACATTATGAAGAGTGACTTACCCTCTCTGGGATTGACCTAATCAGGTGACACTCTTGAAATAGGGTCTAACTTCAAGATTGGAAGCAACAGAAACCCCTTCCCCCATTCTTTTCTGTCTCCCACTTCCCCACCTCACGTTTTGCTAGCTTTGAGGAATACCCCATGAGTTCTGCCACTGCAAGGACGTGAGTGCAGAATTTGGTCTCATCTGAGGCTTGAGGTACAGGCGTATAAGACTGAGCAGGAGACAAAGCTATGCCGTATCTGCAATCCTGGCCCAAAAATATGTTGAGAGAATACAATGTGCTGTTTTAAAGTCTTGATTTTGTGGTAATCGTTATGAAGCAATAGAAAACTAATACACAGACATCTAGAACATTGAAAAACATTTTAAGCATCATCATAAATCCTACGTACCTGTCTCCTAAACATTTCTCTTTCCTCTCACTCTTTTCAGAAGCTTTATCCAAATCAAGGCATTATTTTATAGTACAGTATATTTTAGATTTATTCCGTAGAAATTCAGAAAATCATATGAGAAATTTGAATGGAGGTCATAGCATAATTTCAATGGGTGGTCCAACATTTGAAATTTTTCTCTTTCCATTCCACTGCAACTAAAACGCTTGTGTTTATATATCCCATTACTTCACAAACATTTTTTGATAAAACAATTTCACTACTAATCACTAACCAAAACTCTGTCACCGGCACATTCAATGCAAAAGCACATTCTTTCTTCTGTTAATAGTTTTCTGTCCTATCAGCCTATTTACTATTTTACTATAATACTGTTTCTTCACCTTAATTTAGAGAACAGATATATAAATCTCAGATCTTAATTGTGCTGGAAATTAAATGATTTCTGTGGGTATTGCCCACAAATGAATTTGGAAAATCAGATAAGAAAATAAAAAAACAAATTTAACAATAATTTAGAACATCTTTGAAGAACATACTTATTTCAAGGACATTGTTGACTTCCGATACCTAAAGGTATAATTATACATAACAATATTTTGTCTCTTGTTTATAAACAAAATATGTAATTTAAATAAATCAGCATTTCCAAATTGTCACAGAACTGGTAAATTATATGCTATATGAGGATGGTATAAATAATATAATTAATTAAATCACAGTTTTCTTTTATCTCCTTAGAGTCCCTTTAACATTCAAGAAATGGAGTTATCTTCCTTTTTTCTTTATCTTTCCTTTTTGCTTTTCCCATAAGATGAAAATTCCAGCAGGTCCAAGCATTTTCTGTTTATTCTTAGGAAAGACAAAATTACATGGTCCCTTAAATTGGAAATGCAGACCCGGTGAAGGAAATAGAACTCTCATTCAAATATACTCGTCAGAGCTTTAATACTAATTAAAAAGTCAGACTCATTCTTCCACTTTCCCGGGACCAGCAAGTGTTTGGCAGCAGACCATTCTCCAGTTCTGGGGAAGGAGGTGCAGTCCTCCTCACTCTGCCTTCCTCCCCTCCTCCCTCTCCCGTAGCAACTGTTGTGATAGAATTGCAGGATTTGAGGACGGACACTTAGCAGAGAGGTCCGTTCCTCTTTCATCTCTTTCACAGTAAGGCACCATCACTCCCTCATAGCTATTTTCATGGCTTCTTTCATCCTGCCTCTTCCATATGTGACTCCTAGTCCTGGGCAGTCATTGCCATTAGGTGGCTGTTCCTCTTCCTATTTTATTTTATTTTACTTTATTTTATTTTTAGCCTTCCCATCCAGGTAAAATCTCATTGTTTCAGTGCATTTTTTAAATCCAGTATATCTTCTAAAGTAGGAGCCGTTTAAAATTATCCCAGTCTACCATTGCTTCACTGCATCCAAATGAGGCTCAGCCATCTCTAAGTCTCTACAGGTCAAGGGGGTTTGTGGTTTTGTACAAAGACAGACTAGCACTGCTCAGCTCTCTCTCTGAGGCTATTCACCTCGTTCGTCTGCCCCTTCTTAAAATAACCACAGACTCTACTCTGTGTTATCTCAGCTATTAAACACATACTCCCAATTTAACACCTGGTCACATGTTTCATTTCTTCTGTTTCCCACCAAAAAAGAAAGTGAACATGGGAGAGTTCGATGTCATTTGCACATGTTTGAACCACCACCGGATTTGACCAAAGGAAGAAGATGAACAAAATAGAGCACTCTATTAGTTCTAGCTTTTGCTATAGACTTAAAAGGATGGTTAAATTTTACTTATGTTATTCAAGCTAAGTTCAATGACTGTGTACTATACTTAATTCACAAGTCAAAGCAAACACAATGTTTATTTTTCTTTTTTAAAGAAAACAAGTTTAAACTGAAGGAAGCGATTTCTGATCATACCTTTCAGGGCTTCTGTTATTGTTTCTTCAAGTTTTTGCTGGATTATCACTTCAATCACACCAACGCAGCCCACTCAAGACTGAGGAGTAAGTCGGGTCATAGGAGACACCGTTCCAAGGCTCAGTTTCCTTTGAAGATTGTTCATCCTACCACGAAGTCAGAGAGACACAAACTGGGGTCATATTCTGTGCTCCTTTGTGCTACCACTGAAGTTGTAATGCTTATAGGGTTAGGAGGAAAGTCTTCTTTCAACTAGTTTCATTTTCTGAACATGGTAAATATGCCTGACTAACTACATTTGTCAAGGTTGGCATTTTAAAATGCCATCAGACCTTCAAAGTGTAAAGAATCTTCTGTAATGTTCAAAATAGACACATACAAAAAATTGTTTCTGACAAATTACTATGGTTAGTTATCTCAGAAAATACATTCCTTCAAGGCAGTGTTTGCCTCTTTAAAAGTCGTCTGTGGTACGAGTGAAATGCCAGAATTCTGGTTTCTTATACATATATTTAACACGTGGCAACACATCCCTAAAGATCTGCTCAATTAGGAAAATGAAATTTTGGCATTAACCTAGCCTCATAAGTATATATCTGTATCCAGGACTGAAAAATATCTCGGAATTTTTAATTGCTCATAAAACTTTGAAGCTCATAAAAAACACACACAAACTCATGGTTAGGAGAGTGGAAATTAGCATAATTTAATGTAGCTGCTTCAGTGAATGGTGATTATGTGAACAGATTACAGTAATATTCAAAAATTTTATAGATGGAAGTGTAAACATGATATTTTTAAAATTTCTAATTCTAGTTTTTCTTCATAAGAAATAAAACATGTTTATGTCAAGAGTGAAAGATTTCAACATTAATCTAAACATCCCCTCCTTTCAGATTTAAAGTATTTTTTTCCACCATTCCCCTCACCAAATATTAGCTGATCTTCGAAACACTGCACCATATATAAATGTATATATGTATTTGTATATATCATATACGTATATATGATGTTTATATGTATAACACATGTATACATATGTACAATGTATATACATGCAAATATGTATAAATATAGTCTCATAATCCATGTATCAATCAATATTATCTTTTGTCATAGGTGACAATATTCTAGATAACAGAGTTTATATTTATTCATTCTCTTGCCTTACAGAGCTTTCCATGGTATTATGTTATCAACAATTATTTTCACAGTAGGATATAATTCTGTTATGTATCCACAAAGGGAAACATGGAATATAAAACCCATTAAGATTATTTTAAGCATAATGTGTAAGTTTCTTGGTTATACTGTTTAAACTCCTGAAATTCAATAACAGTAATTAAATTTAGCCAAAAAACTTTTTATTGTCTAAAATTAGATTTTATTTCTGTATTACAAACTCATGAAAAGATTTTATGGGTAATTATAGAAAAAGTATTACAGTGGAAAGAAAGCAAGAAATAAAATGAATACTTTGGTCTTTTTTGATACCAAAGTGAATTCCCAATTGGAAACTAGTTTTAACACAACTATATTAAAAAGGTTGAAATGTAAAAAAAAAATGTTAAAACAACTTTTTGTTTTTGTAGAGACAGAGTCTCACCTTATCACCGTCAGTAGAGAGTTCTGTGGCATCACAGCTCACAGCAACCTTCAACTCCTGGGCTCAGGCAATTCTTCTGTCTCAGCCTCCTGAGTAGCTGGGACCACAGGCACCCACCACAGTGCCCGGCTATTTTTCCACAGCAGTTTGGCTGGGGCCAGGTTTGAACCTTCCACTCTTGGTTTGTGGGGTCAGCACTGTATCCACTGAGTCACAGGTGCCACCTCAATTTTTTTAAACATATTTGTTGAATGAAGAATTCAAGCATTCTGCAAAACAAAGAAGAAATTCATATTTCTTTGTTAAATAGCAAAGGAATACAGCCAGAAGTATTGTAATTTTAGTTTTTTCTCTCTCCAGTTCTCTGGCAGTCTATGAAAATGGATGGAATACTAAAATATTTACTTTTACATTGACATGAATTAGAATTGACTGAGCAAGAAAATATTAACAAATATAAATGAAATGAGGACTTAAATGAAGTCTGGAGACTACCCTGTGTATGATGAAATAGGAATAATTTTGATATAATCACAGGCCAGGAAAAAAAAAAGTAGCAGCAGGATCTACTGGCTCTAGAGACTAATACATCTTAAAGAAAAGGAATGGTAGAAGATAATATCAAGATGATGACAGGGACAGAATCACATAAAAATTTTGAGTCAGAGTGAGGAGTCTGGATTTTATTATAAATACATTACAAAACCAAGGGATGATTTTAATTTGGTTTAGTAAACCCTAAATGTATTATTGTTACTGTGAAAAATCGTATTTCAGGGGTGTCAAAACTAGAATTTGTAGAGAAGAAAATCGGGGTATAAAAACAGGGAAAGAAAAGGTCAAACTATTGCTCTTTGGTGATGATATGATCTTGTATCTAGAAAACCCCAAAACTCAACCTAGAGACTCATAGAATTGATAAATAAATTCAGCAAAGTCTCTGGTTACAAAATCAATCTACACAAATCAGTAGCCTTCATATATGCCAACAGTTAAGCTGAAAATCAAACCAAAGATGCAATATCTTTCACACTAGCAAGAAAGAAAATGAAATAGGAATCTGCTCAACTAAGGAAATGAAAGTCCTTTACAGTGAACACAAGGAAACACTGAAGAAAGAAATTACAGAGGATGTAAACAGAAAAACGCCTTGACCATGGATGGGCAGAATCAGCATTGTTAAAATATCTATTTCACTCAAAGTGATTTACAGATCCAATACAATAACCATTAAAATACCAACATTATTTTTCACAGATCTAGAAAAAATATGGAACTAGAAAAGGCCATGAATAGCAATGCAATTATACATAATAAGAACCAATTGGGAGGCATTGCCTTACCACACCTCCAGCTATATTACAAGGCTTTCGAAAACAAAACGGCATGATTCTAGCACCAAAACAGAAAAATCAACCTATAGATCAGAAGAGAAAACCTAGATATGGAACCATTCTTCTATGTCCATCTGATCTTTGACAAAGCAGACAAAAACATACACTGGGGAAAAGAATCCCTGTTCAATGAATGGTGCTGGGAAAACTGGATGATCACATGTAAAAGACTGAAACAGGATTTGTACCTCTTACCATTCACAAATATTAATTCACAATGGATAATGGACTTAAACATAAGACCTGAAATGAGAAGAGTTTGAGAAGAAAATGTTCAGCAGGGTCAGCTCCCGGTGCAAGGTGCACATGTGGGGCTGGCTGACAGGATGGGGTGAGGGTCCAGGATGGAAGAGGTATTCTGGGCAAGGTGGGCAGTCGCACAGGCCTGGGTGTTGGAGGTGCCAAGCTTATAAGTGGTGCAAGTCACAAACAGGGCACTGAGCATGCACAGGACATAGGTCTCCATAGGGCATAGCAGGCCCTTAGGGTGGGGTAGCCCCATGGAGTGGAAAGGTCCAAGGTACAGAGTGGGACCCCAAAATATAGCAGGACCATGGGGAAGGTTGCTTGCACTAGACAGAGTAAGTCCATGGGGTGCAACACTCATGTGTATGGCCTGGGACAGCAGCGGGGCACACTGGTAGGGAAGGATGTACACGGAGTGCACCTCCCGGAGTGCCAATGTACAACAGCTCAGGCCCATGTCAGGCATTCTGCCAAGATGTAAAGGTAATGGCTGAAAAAGATGTGGCCCCACTTAGGGTCTCACAGGAAGTGGAGGGGGGGGTGCTCCAGCTGCCCAGACAGAGGGCAGGAGGCACTCAAGGCTGTGGGCATGCGCTCTGCCAGAAGTGCCGCTGAGCAGGAATGCATAGGCCATACCAGCAGGCACCTGCCCCTGTGGTCCTTTGCTTTCTACCCACTACCCACCGGACGCATGAGCACCAGGATTCCTGTTCCCTTCCCACCTGGTGCGCAAAGGGAAGGCAGTAGTCACAGATATAACTCCTGCACAGGGAAGTAGCATTCTGGGGTTGGGGTGTTACAGTGGTGTCTGCAGCAGCTCCTCAACCTCACAAGCCGGCCATTCCTTCTCTCCAGAGCAGGGCAGGTGCACAGGCTCCAGCCAGGTCTCTATGTCCTTCTGACACAGGACAAGTGGCACCTCAGGTAGCTCGGTGGAGCTGAGGGGCGGACCTGCTGCCTCCACTTTGTTAGTGTTGGTGCCGCCACAGCCTGCAGAGGAAGCAAGGTGGAGGGTAGGAAGAAGGTCCCCAGTAGCGGGGGTGGAGGGGCAGACAACTGCTGGGGAGATACCAGCACCTTAGGTCTTCCTCCCTCGCACTTGCAGCTGAACAGGGAACCCCCAATTTCCTAGGCCTGGTCAATTTCATGTAGGTAGCCTAGGCCTGGGAATGAAAGGGATTGTAACCATTTATTTGCTACTGAGTCCTGACTAAATGTAAACAGAGGACCCAGACAACCATATATATACCCCTGGACAAAGAGCAAAGAGAGACAGACAGGGAGAGAAAGCGCATTTCTCCCAACTTGGTTTGTATCTCTGCCAGGAGCTTTGGTGTTTCTTGTATTCTTTTCTATAAAAAAAAATCCTGCCTGACCACTGATCTGTGGTCCGTGGATTCATTCTTCAAATCACAGAGACCCAGGGTCCATTGAAGACAAAATTCTGGGACCACCTCTGAGACCTGCTGCAATGAAGTCCTCCTACCACTAAGATTGCAGTGTCTTCAGGACACAGGAAGCCTCAGATTTTTTCCTATATCCCTTTCCCACACGTGGTCACCTTCCCAGTTACAGATGGTCCTGCTGAGTAGGCTGTCCTATTTCTCTTTCCCTTTTACTTCCTCTCGGTGTGATGCAGGTCGAGATAGCACCATGATCTGCCACCTTAGCCCTGGAAGTGTTAATACTACTGCAGATGAAAGAATCAGCTTGATATTCAGCTTGATGGAAGGGCCAGACTGTGGGGGAGACACTGGCACCTCTCTGTCTCCTCTCCTTGCACATCTGACTGGTCAGTTTCATGGATGGCATCTTGCTATCTCCTGGGGTACACTCCTGACTGGTGAATTTCATGTACTGTTCCCAAGGCCTGAGAGCTCATTGGACAGCTGGCTGTAACTGACTGAGGATCCACTTCCTAAAAGTCAACAATGAGTTCCAAAAAAACTTCCTGTCACTATATAAACCCCTAAGCAGAGAACCTGAGGACAGATCTTGAAGAGGGAGCAGGAGAGCTTGTTCCCCTCCTGGGTTCTCTCTGCTAGGAGGTTTGGTTTTTTATAGTTGTAATTTTTGTGGCCTATGATGTGGATTCCCAGCGCTCTTGCTCAGATGATCAGTCTGAAGGTGGATATCTGTTTTTAACTCTCCATCTCCTTCATGAGTGTACAGTATTGTGCAGGCTGATTCTAGTCCACTGTCTGGGCCCCTCTGACAGTGACTGGAGGGTACACAGGTCTGGAGCTCACTGAAGAAAGGTCCAAGTACACAGGTTTGACATTTGACATATGGAAGGAAGGGGAACTTCGCTCTTGTGTGTAAGTGATCACACAGGACTAAAGCATGAGCCTTTGGGAACTCCAAAGAGATTTAAGAATTTCAAAGAGAAGAAAGAATCAGGGAAAAGGATTTGGAATATTTGGACAATGATATTGAAGGAAAGCCAAGCGACTGATATCCTAGAGAAGAAGGTAAATCCAGGAGGGTTTGGTCAACTACATGTGAGGCTGTGGTCAGACTGTGAAATCTGAGTATAGCAAAGCAGCCCGGCAGAGTGGAGGTCACTGGCAGCCTTGAGCAGCCTTGAGCAGCAGTGTCACTGGAATGGTTCCAGGGAGAGCTCCAGTAGGCTGGAGATTAGATGGAGAATATGACAATTCATGACAATAGGAAATGAAAGCAATGGTTGTGGACCTATCTTTAAATTAATCAGTGCTGTGAAAGAAATCAATAGGACCCAAAGGGAATGTAGAAATTCATTTATTTTTCTATTTCTGTATTTTTTTCAAGGTACAGATACTAGAATGTATTTTTGTCTATGATAAAGAGATAACAAAAAAAGATGATTTCTGACATTGGCCCTTGATAAAGCAAATAGGAAATGGTTTTAAATTTGAGAAACTGGAGAGTTCTAAGAAGTAGGAATAACTCATTCAAAATTACAAGGAGTCAGAGTTGAGGTTTTTACTAAAATAAATGAATGGATCTGGTGGGAAGGAAAGGACACACTTCTATATTTAGGTGAGTTCCTCAGACCAAAACCGGTGTGCAAGAAGCACCACTGACCCGATGTTTTCCTGCCCGTTGGCTACAAGAAGCCTGTAGCTATCATTTCGACTTAACCATCTTTATTCCAAATCCAAATCTTCACCACCCTTCTATTTACTCTGACAAATATTATGTGGTAACATTTTCTAACTCTTTTTTTACTATATTTTTCTCATGCTTATCTAATTCAATAAAGATCAAAGGCTAATACTAAAGTAATAAAGTAATACAACAGACATTTTAGTATGAACAACTCATTAAAATGAAGAAGCACTGAGGCGTAGCTTATTGCTAATGTTTTGGTTGAAACTCATAGATTTTAAAGCATATTAATTATATCTCAAATAGGATGGAAGAGAATGATGCTTTGATGTCTTTTATTTGTATCTGCCACAGAGACTATATAACTTTTGCATTTTTTATTACTTCAAGGTTGCTAAAAATGTAATTATTACAACAAAATCATTTTAACTCTGTGCTTACAAAATTATTACCTACTTTTTGCAACACAGATGCAACTTATATATCTGTAGAAATATACAGTTAAGAAACATGCATATAGGTATATTATTATCTTTTTTGTGAGCCTGAAGTTGCTGGCTTCCCTTACATCCTCATAAGTGGAGGGTTTTTCTCCCTTTTGAGATTGTGGGAACTAGAGAATATATCCTGCTATCGTAATCTATTCTATTTAGTGACTGCAATACAAATAATGATGCAAAAGACATAGAAGAACAATTGCTAAAAAAATTTCCCTTTAATACTAAGAGTTTTCACTATGAAAACTAAAGCTAGTTCCTCCTAAATTCATGATTTCAGCAGTATGTATTAGTTAAGTCAAACTTTAAGCATCCTTTGTTGTAAAATAAATAATTGTTATGCAGCATTCTAGTGGTATAATGGTCTGATAGTCGTTTATTATAACAATGAAATCACTTTTAGGTATTAAATTTCGAGATTGAAACTATCATTTTTCTGGCAAGGCTGAAATTTGACTTATTTCTATAGTCAAATGGCTTATGTAATGAAGGACAAAACAGTCAAAATAGCTTAATGGAAATAGAACAATAAAATTACGTATTTCTGCTATTGCATTTCAAAAAAATGTTAAATTTCCTTTTCTGTCAATATCTCAGTGGATAATTTAACCATTAATTATTCTTTTCTATCATATAATTATACACGCAGGCAAAAATTATAGCAAATAATTTCCCTAATGAATTGATATTATGAATGTGAAAATTGTAGTTTACCAATAAATACTTTAATAAAACAAATGAAAATACATTTTTTGAGATAATTTAAACTACATTAAAATTTCATGGTTTTTATGAAACCATGAAAGTTGAAGCTTGAGGTTGCAAAAATGCAACTTTTTTAGTATTAAGAAGGAACTGCATGATAAAATTACAGTGTCATTTGCTTAGACAGGAAGAAATAGACCTCGTGATGAATGTATTTTCTTGGTCCCTCGTCCATTTGTCATTTCAATCTCTTCTTACTTTTATTTTATATCAAAAAAATTTTCACCTGTCCAGCTAATGGAACTACAACTAAAAAGTGTGGAAAACTCATACAGTGACTTAGGTTTTTTTTGGAAGATAATTTCCTTTCTGCTCTGCTCCTATAAACTTCATTCTAATTCTCTCTGTCCTTCCTGCTCCTTCATTCCTTACACATTGACTTGTTTAAATAAGTCCAGAGGAAGGCTCAGATCAAGGGTCAATTGACTCAAACAGCATCTGGAAACTCTTTACTGACCGCCGTGGAAAATACTGGAATATCAACATTTACTGATATTCAAATGTTATTTGTGGATCTCAAAAGTCACCTTGTAAATGGTGACTTAGTAAAGGGAAAGATTGAAAATATTCAGTTTTCACATTCTCAGAGACAACATCTGAGCTCTTGATGGACATTGCTACTCAGGTTCAGGAAATGAAAGGAAGTATTTTTCATTGTTGAGCTAAAGTTTTGACACTTGAATAGTGAACAACAATGGAATTCCAGGTAATCAGTTTCAAAAGCCACACAAACAATAGCTATAACCCAATTTACTGAGCCTGAGTTATCATTCTCAAGTGTATTTCAAATTCAACTAACTATATTGTTTACTTTTACTGTAATTCTAATGAAGGTAGTATTACAACAAAGAATCATGTGTATTAACATCTGGTTACATAGTCTCATTGGCTGTACTAACAGTCATTTTGCTCCTGAAAACATTAAATTTTCCAGAAGAACATTGTAGAATGGATTTTCCAGAAAAACATTGTAGAAGGGAGGAAAAGTTCAGAAGCTAGTGAGATTCACACAGAAAAGCAACATCGGTCTCATTTAAAAACAAAAAGAATTTTTATCAATATCTTTATCAGGAATTGATGATGACCAAAAAAAAATGTTTTCTCATGGCTGAAAGAAAATTAGTGTTAGTGAGGTTATTTCCTTTCAGTCTCATTTAACCCGTGGAACACTTTCCCTCCGGAAAGCTACATACCATGTTGCTAGTAACAGGTTCTAAGTTCTACATAGAGAAGATGATCAACAGAAAATGAGTTGAGGATGTATCCCTAGGCCGTGGGCCCAAAGTCCATATTTTCTATTTCCAAGATATTGACTACGATCCAGTATAATGGGGAATGTTGGATATAGCAAGTATTATTTAACAGGATCACTTAAACTTTCTATAAAACCTCTTGTGCATTGTTGTTTATCATGCAAAGTTCATTTCCACTGCCACTGGCAGTGGAATCAGCTTCAAGTAGAAACCAATGCTATCACTGAGAAAAGGAGGCTTACTTTTATTAAAGAAGCTCCTGTCAAGTGACTCTGCTTGTTTCCTATAGTTTCTTAATATATAAAAATAGCATCCTGAAGAACTCTCTGAGTTGTTCTATACTTACTTGCCATCAAGATTCAAATTATTCTGCTCATATAAACCTTTTGAAATGCTCAGCTTTGCAAAGAGTTTTTATGTTATGACTGCTGAAACAAATTACTAGGCATTTCATGTCTTAAGAAATACAAATGTATTATTTTACAGTTCTGGGCTAAAATCAAAGTCTTGGAAAAACTGAATTTCTTTTCAGAAGCATTACAGGCACATGTACTTTTTTGTATTTTCTACTTTTTAAAGGCCATTCTCATTCTCATGGGCCCAATATTTGATCTCCAAAGCTAGCAAGAGTACATTACTCTGACCACTATACTGTGGTCACCACTCCCTCTGACGTTTCTCTGGTATAGCCGGCTTCCACTTTTGAGAATTTTCCAGGTTATATTTCACCTAGCTAGATAACATAGAATTATGTCTCTACTTAGGGTCAGCTAATTAGTAACCTCAATTTCATCTGTAACCTCAATTTCCCTTTGCTATGTGTCCTAGCATAGTTAATGCTTCTGTGATTAAACTTGAACATCCTTGGGCGGCCATTCTTCTTCTTCCCACTCCTTAATAATTGATGAACACTTTTCCGCATCTGTAACTAATTGAATGCAACTTTAGAAGTAATCAGAAAATGCGATCGGGTACTTTTTCTCCCAGGCAAATCCTAGCAGTGAAGAGCAGAGAAGGGAGGAAATAAAGGAAAACACATTATCACAACTCTTTGAAAATAAATGAAAACGCACAACGTCTTTGAATAAACCCCTCAATCAACTCTTTGATCTAAACTATTCCTTTTTCCCCTCTCTTCCCTTTTTGATGTAGTTAAATAAGAAAAATGCTATTTTTGATATTATTAGTTTGATTAAGACTGTCATGTATATGTTAAAGCAAATTTCAATACGTTGATGCACGTTGGATTATCCAATACTTTGAATGCTTTATTTCCCACTCGACTGTAAGTTTCTCAATTTTACCTACTGCTTTCCTCCTTTGTAAATGATACATCTGAGTTTTTCCTTCCATGAAATTATATTAGTGACAAGATCCTTTCTTCTTCCCTCTTTCTTTTTGTCTTTCTTTCTCTCAGTCTTTCTCTCCCTAATACCTAAATTTTTCAAGTGTGAATATCATTTTTTGCCTGAAACCTCTCATTTTAAAAAAGCAATGATGATATAGCTTGGGTGAGGATGCATCTGCTTAGCAGCCAGATGACAGAATGAGAAGAGTATTAATTGACTGGTGGGGAGTGAGTAAGAAGAAAGGAAGTCAATGGGGATGGCAGTTAACCGAGGTGAATTCTGCAAAGTCAGACAGTGCTTGTGCCTGCCTACTGCATGAATGGGTGGCTCAGTCTTCCCCCTGGAGGGTACTTACACTTGCTGAGCATCTGACCTTCATAATTCTTTCTCCTCCTGTCACAGAAAGGCTTGAATTAAACTCTTCAATAAAGTGATTTTAGGCCTGCAGCTCCATGAAATAAGCTAAATCCTTTTTAAAATGTGTACGGCATGTGCATGTTGGATGTCCTCAAATTACTAGTTACATTACTATGGTCAATTATACTTGGCAATTGTGCTTAATTGAAGATGAAAGCACATTGCGTTTTTAATTTAAAAGCCATAGGTAAAACCACTCTGAAAATCCTGTTTGAATCACAGAGCTGGTTATGCTTCTCTCTATGTGCTGGGATTTTATGGTACATTAACCTGTGCATTCACATAATTGCAACAATAAGCGGATATGCTGTTGTACCAGGTAACACATGATAGCACCTCCCATTCATCTCTATGAAGATTTAGATTATGACCATGAAATCCCCTTTGAGAACACTCAGAGGAAAATGTGTTTTAAAAATACCTGAGTGAGAAAGTATTCTCCTCTTGAACACTCCTGGTAATATTATGGTTACACAAGCCATCAAATCACTAAAGACAGGCAACTTTAGTTTCTGTAGACTCTTTTTATTTCCTCCCAAGCTCCACATTTCTGTAAGTTATTTCATCCTCTTTCTCATCAGCTCTCAAGTCTGTCACCTTCCTCCAGTACCTCTGGTCCATGGCGAGTCCGTTTCTGTGCTCAGTCTCAGCTCCCTCATGCTCATCTTCCCCACTGCTGATGAAAACCATGTCACCACGTCACACTCTGCCTTAAAGCATCTCTAACAAGCTTCTGACTTTAGGCTAACTCCAAATGCGCAGTGTCACCTTGAAGCCTTGATCTGTTCTTTCTTTCTCTGGTGTATTTCTCACAAGCGTTGTGTTTCAATCATGGCATTGTTAATATTGCTGAGGCTATGGCTATTGTCAGCTCGTAGGAATACATGGAAAGACAAAATACCCTGCACTACAATATTTAATTTTATACCTGATGAGATTGTAGGGTCCAGATGAAACTTGAATTAATACTTAAACTCAACACTGAAAAAAATCCATGATGGCTGCTTTTGGTCAGCCCTCTTACCTATACTTCCACTAGCTGGAAAAAAAAGGTCAAAATTATTTTAAGTAGAAACTGACTTTCATGCCCTTTACGTGGGAGGCATTACTGAGCATCACAGGATGGGTGCTGTGCCTTCCAAATTTTCTCCAGCTAGAATAATTGCGCGTGGTGCTTATATGATTTTCCCTATATCTACGCCATACACATGCACAGGGGAGCAAATGTATCTCAGTGGTGTAACAATAACATTTATTTCTCACTCCTGGTGCACTTAAATGCAGATTATCACACAAAGGTAGTCCTCCTCCAAGTCATAACCTGGTGTTAAAGTGCCTTTACATCTTTGTTGCTATTGTTTCCTACATGTGACCTTCATGGTCACCAAAGAAAGGAAAGAGAGAACGTATAATGTCCTCGATGCCCAGTGGAAACTTTATTATAAAGGCTTAGTATTCATAAAGTAGAACTGATATAAAAATGCAAATCTACAGCATAAAATCTACTGATAAAAAAATAAAAATGCTCTATAAAAATAAAATAAGTTTACAAGTTTCCTACTACACCTGAGCAAATTACAACAAACTTAGTGGCTTGAAACAATCTCAATTTATTATTTCAGAGTTCTATAAGCTGGATATCTAACCTGGTTCACCGGGCTTCTCTGATCTGTGTTTCACAAGGGCAAAATTAATGTATCACCTTCTGGGCTCTTTATTAAGCTGCTCTGGGGAAAACTGGCTTTTAAGCTCATTGAAATCGTTGTTCAAATTTAGTTTTCAGTGGTTGAAGGACAGGAGTCCCTGTTTTCTTAGTTGTTGTAGGCCGGGGCAAATCTCAGGCTAAAGGGGCCTCACACTTTCTCATACTTCAAGACTCTCTTACCATCCTTTCTGCCTCATATCTTCTATTGTTATCTTCTGACACATTTCTTGGCCTCTAGCTAAGGAAATATATACTTTGTAAGGCATGTGTGATTATATTGGACACATCTTGATAATTCAGAATAATCTCTCTATTTTAAGAGCAGGTGATTAATAACTTTAATTATTTCTTCAATGTCTCCTGACAGGAGTACTTAGATTAGTGGTGGGGTACATTGCTTGGAAATGGAAATCTTTAGAATTCTGCTTACTACCATCAGTAACACTAACTTGAACGATATCCACAGATTTAATTTATTTATATTTGCCCTACTCATTCATAACAAATACATATAGATATTTTGGTTTAAAGAAAACAAGCTTAAAGATACAAATGTAAAAATCTATGTATGGAATAAATTCAAACTTTAAATATGATAGCCACTCATGAGATATGTACAATTATGAAACATGTTCATGAGGAAAGATTCTTAAAACCTGAGCTTTACTTATTCTTAAAACCAGGAGGCAAAAAAATTTCTGGTATTGTATAGCACAATTGGGGATATAATGGAAAGTCTCCTTTAAAGCCTGTGTTTTAAATTATCAAAATCTAAAAGATAGAGATGAAAAGAGAGAATGAGGAAGATACCTATAGAAAGTATCCAAGACTTGACCTTCAGAGTCCCAAGAAAAATGATGTTACAGTAAATGCATGCCAAAAAAAAAAAAAAAAAAGGAATGCAGTTAACTGTTGTACTATTACTGCCATACCCTGGAATTATTATTAACGTGGTTATTTATATATATTGTAATGATGTTTTAAGCTTAAAATGAATAATAGAGAGGACTTCATTAAAAAAAAATCAACATTGGTTAAGTGTCTTCTCCTGTAATATTAAATGGTAAAATAAAGAAATGACCCAAATAATTAAAGTAAAACAATTTGTATGCATGTGTTTGGAAAAAAAATCAACAACAAGAAAAATTTCTTTGATGTTTCAATCAGTGATAATCACTGTCTACGTTTGTCAAATTAAAGGGGTAATTGTTCAAGCTGTATATTTAAAAAATCTAAACTTGCCGACATTGATTTATTGACTTGTTGGAAGTATGCCTCCTTTAATTGGTTCTCTGGGAAATAACTGCCGAGATTGAGCAATGCACCCAAAAGGTTTATCAGGCACTAAGCCTGGGAAATATAAAATAAGGACAAATCAGCGTTTTAGGTAAAGAAATTCTTCAGACTGCAGTGCATGTGGGAACCCTGTAAAAAGAAATGGGTGGGGCAACCAAATAGACAAGGGGAAGTTCAAACTACAGTGCAGATGGACAGTTTTTAACTAATCCAACAAAGAGTTCCTGAGCAAAGAATGCCTGGAGAGTCCTGCACTGAGGGGAAAAAAAAAAAAAATGGGCAGACTCCAAGCAGCTCACACATTGACTTAGACTTCCTTGGGAAAGTGTAGCTCAGCTTGAAAGGTGTCTTATCCAGAAGTTGGTAAAGATGGGCACTCCCTGCAAACAACACTCTTTGGATGTTCTTTTGTAAAGGGGCATCTTCTTTTGTGAAATGTATGAATTGAATTATGCCTGAATTGTATGAATTCATTACTGTCACCAGTCACAATTTATAGGTATATAAAGCTTCTTCATCATATACAATATGTGCCCAATATTCCTGTGGACCTCTCTTCCTAAGAGAAAGCTTAGAAAATGGAGGTTAGTAGAACCAACTACCTCCCTCATCACTGGAGAGGGTTTTAAAAGTTGATTTAAAAAACCAGAAATGTTATATATTTCTTACAGTGCTGGAGGGGGAACCCCAAGGATGAAGGTCCACATATGATGAGGAACTTCGTGCTGTTGGAGACTCTCTGTAGAGTCCTGAAATGGCACAGGGAATCACACACAGAGAATTGAGAGATAAAAACTGCCTTTATAGGAGACTCAATTTTGTACTTAATCACTCTGTTCATAACTTATTTTTCTATGAATCGTTTACATAAATGGAATAATCAATTTATGAGGGTAGAAGCCTCCTATTCCCCTCCCACCATCTCCACCTCTCAACATTGCTGCATTGGGGAGCAGGTTTCCAACACAAAAACATTCAGTGGGCACATTAAATTCATAACAGATGCTTAAGATTACTTTGCAAATATTTTTCAGGTTGAATTAATGCTGAAAATGATCATTCAGTTGAGTTAAGAAAATAAATTTCCAGTCTGAGAATATATGATATTTCATATTAAAAATCTTAGTATCTACATAGAAACATGCATCTTTTTCATTTAAAAAAAAGGTGATTTTTCTTATCAGTATAAAATGACTATTCTAAAATATTTGTAAGGTTTTTAACAGTATTTTTAAAGAGATAATATTTCATACTTCTGGATTTTATTACTTAATATATTTTTCTTATTACACATAAGATTTAAATTTTCAGTTATTAATATCTCTAATTCATTATAATCTGAAAGTTTCATAGGAAATTCTTTTTTAAAAGAATACTTATTGTTGTAAAAATCTATAAAGTATTTGAGGCACAACTTAATTTTTAACATTCTTGCAATATACTTTCTTTTGTCTGTATTTTACAGTTTTATATTATGCCAAGGACAAAGAAGATTGCCATTTGATTAGGGTTTTTTCCCTCACTATTATATAGGTATGAAAATGACCAAAATATTATATTCTAAAACATATCCAGCTTATTAGAGTTTGTATCAAAGAATAGATCTTCACTTAATATTTGCTTAAATCACCATACATAATTTTTGCTTATTTTAACATATATTTTCTAGAAAGATAACTTTTTATTTGAACACTGGTTAATAATCTTTATTTAGGAATAAAAATTCTTAAACTGGATAGAGTCAAGCTTCTCTTTTCCATATGTAGATTAACTTCATTATCTATTAGGTCAATTTGTTAACTGGGACTAATTTTTTTAGAAAATATAATGTGAAAATATAATTTTCATTTAAAATGCTTTCTAATCACCCAGGCACCATACCTTCCTACTCTTAAGTAGGATTTGGACAATATTAAGACTGTCATTGGCAATGAAGGAAGCGTAGTCCCTTAGGGTCCTTAAACATTAGATGGTGGGTTTCACCATTTCACAGGTAGCAGAGGGAAGAAAATCACAGGACTAATCTAGGTAAAGTTATACTGTATTCAATACCTTTGCCTGTTCATTTACATTTTGGTCACCCTGGGGAGACATGTGATTGTCAGGGTATAGTTACATTTTCTTGGTGTTCAAGGTCAAAATACCATTCGATACTGTCATAACTTGAATGTACGCTACTAAAAATCAATTGTTAAAAGGCTAACCTACAAAATGATGGCTCTGGGTGGTAAGACTTTTGCAAAAGATTATATCACAAAGTGGAACCTTTATAAGCGAGATCAGTGCCCTTACAATAGATACCTCAGAGACCTCCTGCACCCTTTTTTTGCCATTTAAGGATGAAGTGAGAAGTCAGCAGTCTGTAACCTGGAATGGGACCCTCAATGGAACTGGATTTAAGCTTCCAGTACTGTGACAAATAAGCTACCTAGTGTATGGCACTTGTGCCTTAACAGCTGTAACTGAGTAGAATAAGTGCCATCTGTTTCTTTAGTATTTCTTATTGTAAGAGATTTCTAAAAATCTATGAAAAAGAAGTGGTTAATTTCTCCTTATTTCTTGCACTACCTTCAAAATAGTTGTTGGTTAATTCCTGAATTATATTTTTCTCTGACATTAAAAAACAAAATAAAATAAAACAAAACAGTCATCAAACATGTTTTCCTGGCACCCATATTAGTGATTGTCTTGAAGTGGCTATGACTTGTTTAAATGAGGGACATTGGGTCAGGCTGGTTTCTAGTCAAAGCCTATGTAGAAGATGTGGGTCCAGTTTTAATCTTTTATATGTGGATAATCAGTTCTCCAAGCACCATTGGTTGAATAAGGATTCTTTTCTCCAGTGAATGTTTTTGTTAGGGTTGTCAATTTGTACCTCATATTAATGATATGTGGCTGGATTCATTTCTAGATTCTCTATCCTATTTCATAGATCTGCATCTCATTTTTGTGTCAGTACCATGCTGTTTTGACTATTATAGCCTTGTAGTATAACCTGAAATCTGGGGAAAACACTTGAAGATATTGGCCTGGGAAAATCTTTTTGAGGAAGACTCTCCCAGCAATTGCAGCAAAATCAAAAATAAATAACTGGGATGCCAGAATCCTGCCTGGGGGCAGGTCCTTTAAGACTTGTGGAACTAGCAGTGGATGAACTAAAGAAAAATAAAGTTAAAAGTGGTGAGAGATAAAGAGGCAGGACAGAGAATAGAGAATAGAGTTTTCAAAGGTGGGAACACAGGGGGCCACTGCTAGCTTGTGAGGTTACAGTGAGTAGCCCTGAATGTTTGTTCCACTCAGCTTTTATTGAAGGCTATTATATCATTTGGCCCTGAGAGTAAGCTGAGGAAGCAAACAAAAACTTCAGCAGTTTCTCTGACTAAGCACACTAGTTCTTTTTTCTACCTATAATCATTAACTTTAAGGATCTGAGCAGCCTTGAGAAATCCAAAACCTGAGCCTTATGTGTGGGCAGCCTCCTGTCTATGGTCATATACACAGATTCCTTGAGGGATGTTAATCAATCCTCTTTAGTTCTCTGTGGAACAGTTGACCCAGTGGTGTCTATCTCCTCTGAAGAATTGGTGGAACAGAAGAGTTTTTCTCTAATCTCCACCCAGAGACATCTTCCTCTGTGATAAGGGGGTACAAGCCCCCCATTCACATATTTCAGTGCTGGAGCTGTTCCCTTGATCGCCTCCCCAACTATAATACAAACCCCCATAATGGGTATTTGCTTTGACTGTTGACTGGGCAGGGGACGGCTTGGTTAATGTTCTTTCAAAGGCCTTGCATGTAGCTCCTTCTGTGGTCATTGTTTCTTCAGAGTCTATACGGACCCAGCAGGGGTGTTTGCAAGCTGTATCCCATATAGAGAAGGCTTCTAGCAAAACCAGGAAGTGCTCAGATAAGTATTAGCTGCTGGTTTAAAAGTAAGCTAGGTATATTGCTTTTATTCTGCTTTGCTCAGCTCATTTCTGTTTTTCCCTTTTACTGTTTTTTTTTTCCCCCTTGCCAAGGATGGAGTCTTCAGTCCCCATTCTTCCTCCACTGGGATGTGATCAAGCTACAAAACTTTTGCACAGCTAAGGATAACACAAAAAAAGCAAACAGACAGTATTCAGAAAGGGAGAAGATTTTTGCATGTTATGAATCTGACAAAGGTCTGATAACTAGAATCTACCTGGAACTCAAATTAAATAATAAGAAAAGTGCAAACAAGCCCCCTCTGTAAGTGAGCAAGAGACAAATGGGCAACAAACACACAGAAAAAAGGTCATTGTTTTTGGTAATCAGAAATGAAAATCAAAACCACTCTGAGATATCAACTTACCCCAGCAAGATTAGCCCACATCACAAAGAGCCAAAACACCAGATGCTGGCATGGAAGTGGGGAGAAAATACTTCTACACTGGTGGTGGGATTGCAAACTAATACAGCCCTTTTGGAGTGAAGTATGGAGAACTCCCAAACATCTAAAAGTAGACCTTCCATTTGATCCTGCAATCCCATTACTAGGTATCTACCCAGAAGAAAAAACATCATTTTACTACAAAAACATTCACACCAGAATGTTTATTGCAGTTCAATTCATAATTGCCAAATTGTGGAATCAACCTAAGTGCCCACCAACCCATGCATGTATCAACAAACTGTGGTATACTTAGACCATGGAATACTATCCAGCCATTCAGAAGATGGAGACTTTACAGTTTTTACATTTACCTAGAGGGGGTTGAAATACATTATTTTTAGTAAAAAGTATTGCAAGAATTCTTTTTAGTAAAAAGTAAAAAGTATGGAAAAATAGATATCCACTGTACTCCGTACTATAATGACATCAATATATAAATAATTACATGCTCATAAGAACAATAAAACACAAATATATTCTAGTACAGGGATAGACGAAAGCAGGAAGGAGAAAGGGGGAGGATGATAGGCAGAAAGAGGGATGGCACAAGGGGGAATCTCACTTAACAGGCACATAGTGAGGGTGGATAACACACCTCCATGGGGAGGAGCTCTTCTACAAGTGGAATTTTACTCTGGAAGTGAGAACAATGCAACCTAAAAATTTGTACCCCATATGAATTTGGAATAACAAATAAATTTTAAAAATAAAATAAACCCACTTAGAAAATAATCTGCCACCTGATCTATCATTCCTTGTTTCGATGGGCAAACCTTTGATGCTTCTTCAAGAAAGAATAGCGGGAGTACGGAAGAGTAACTCATTAAAGGGTAAGGGAAGGGACACTGGAATCTGTTACTCCTTACATACAGCTCTGAAAATTAGTGCAGCATCAAGACATCAGATTAGAACACAAGGAGAAATACACAGAATAGGGATAAGCTTCCCATGGCCATGGACTAGGCAGGATCTTGACGGGTTCTTTTACATGTCATTGGGTGTAATTTCTGATTTGAATTACAGTGATTTCCAGAGATCTGTAAATTCAAATTTCACTGGGGAAACAAAATCAAGAAAACATTGCAACAAGAGAGGTCTATGCCTCCAGACACGTGAGGTTTACAGTTAATATCAATATTTAGTTCTGTGACTGATAAAAGATAACATGCAGATGGAACAATGGATAAATGGATCGCCAATGGCACCTGAGCCTCAGAAGTGGCCAAATTTCCCTAACAGTCTAGTGACTGACAGGTATGCCATTCTAATCAAAGATGACAGGCTACCATCTAACCTGGATGGAGGTAGAGTGCAGGAATAGTTTAGAATGTGGGATTTTTAGGTAAGATGAAGTTTAGATGAAGATGTGATATTTGAATTAAGAAACTATGATAGAGATAGCATTTTCTAGGGAAAGTAGCTAGAGAAGAGTGTCACAGGTATTGATCCTCTGTCATGGATAATTTGGTGTCTTCAGTAAAGTAAAAAGAAAAGTGTAGACTAGGAGTACTACCTATAAATGAGGGAGTTTTGAGCACCAAGGCTACAAAGCAAAGCTGAGGTTAGGCCATAAATTGTCTTGCTTGGACATGTTTTAAGCAGTAAGGTCGTGAATAACTTGATTATATTTATGTTGTGAGGGCAGCAAGTCAATAAGAAGGTGCTTGTAGTAAATGCGAAAAATGACATAATGCTTGTCTGAGTAGGGAACTGGAAGACGAGATGGAAAACAAAGAATCAAGATTTGAGAGCTGTCTAAATGGCAGCATGAAATACCGGATCAGGGCAGAGGCTCTTAAACTAAGATAGGTCTAGTTTCAAACACCAGCCTCATCTTTTAAGTGTTTTTGTGCATTGGCCAAGATGTTTAATCTCTATAATTGTCACTTTGCATCTTGGTAAATTGAAGATAATAGCAGTACTTATTTCTCATTCTTATAAGAATTTGTGATATTGTATGCAAAACACTTAGAACCGTGCCTGGGATAATTCCTGAATGCATAATAACTATTATTACTATAAGACACTGAACATGGATACTTTTAAGGTGGTGTTACTTAGCTCCTGATGTTTACTTCATCTTCTATGCTTCTCACATGAAAAGTTTGATGCATAATTTGATAAGTTTTTGCAATGTTTTCATTAGTTCTGCTCCTTATAGGGCACCCAGACATCTCTTCCTTAGTGAGGATTTCTCCCCTACTCAGAAAAATGTTTATTTCCACTCTACACTGCCATTTTACTGATGACATTATCCTACAAACTTGGACTAAAACATCCCTGATATCACTTCCACTCTTGCCAAGTTTAACAAGAAATTTACAAATGTTTTTCACTGCTCTAATTCAAGCTCTGACATTCTTGTGACAGCATACAAAAACACACAACAACAATAATGAATGCCACCCAGCAAGACACCACCACACACCTACATGAACACAGCTGTGAGACACTGATATGCTAAGGTTGTGAAACTTTACCAAGCTGTCCGTACAGTGTTATCGATGTAAGTGCATGGTGGCGAATTCACAATTTTGCAAATTCTTAATTGTTTTACATCATACATTAAAAAAGTGTGAATAATATTTTCCTGAAGTAAATTACATACTCATTTACTCCTGAATTGCTTAGAAATATTTCTTCATACAATTTTTTTTTCATATAATTTCTAGAGTCAATTTTCTTTAAAGTTTAAGTGCCTGTATATGTAATGGATTCATGAGCTATATATAAAATAGCTACACAACATATCCCTTAATCTTGAAAAAAGGTTGCTGCTACAATTTTGAGAATATTAATAACAGACTTAAAATTGCAGAAAGTATTATGATTTTTAATACCTTTTTATTTCAAAATGAAATAAACATTTTAACATAGTATTGTTAATACAGCACTCCCTTGGATGCCTGTTTTTGCTTGTTTGTTTCTCTGTTTGTTTTGTTTTGTTTCTTAGAGACAGAGTCTCACTATGTTGCCCTCGGTAGAGTGCTGCGGTGTCCCAGCTCACAGCAACCTCAACTCTTGGGCTTAAGCCATCCTCTTGCTTCAGCCTCCCAAGCAGCTGGGACTACAGGTGCCCGCCACAATGTCCAGCTATTTTGGGGTGCTTGTGTCACTGTTGTTTGGCAGGCCCCAGATGGATTTGAACTCGGAGCTCATGTGTATGTGGCTGGCGCCCTGGCCACTGAGCTACAGACGTTGAGCCATCGGATGCCTGTTTTTATACTTTGCTCCCATTTTTCACTTATCCTGGGTAGGAAACACTTATTATTTTGTTACCGCTAACAATATGTACCCTTTTGTTTGTAAAGTATCCCCCTTTTGAATTTCTTGTGTCAAAAATTTAACTATAATATTAAGATATACTTCACAGATGTGAACACTTAAGTAATTGCAGAAGCAACACTTTTTTTTTTTTGCATTTTCTGCATGTGATGTCTTGTGCTATAATACAGGTTAATTTACAAACAGTTTGTCTGGGTTAGTGGCTCAGTGTTTTCTTTCTCTCTGCCTGATCTAGTGCTGCTCACTTAGGAAAATAGAGTATTTCTAAGGCTGTTTAATTTGTCTGTTAAGGTACTTCTAACAGACAAATTAGAAGATGTTTGGCAGATTTTGTTCTTAAATGAACTTAGCAATATTTCTCTGGGAAAATAAATGTACTTAGTGGTGTACCATCTGATTATTTGCCCATAGACTACACAAAAAAACACGTAAATATTATCAGTATTATAAACTAGAATGTAATTCAAACTGTAAAATGTTTAGACATCCATCCATATTACAAATGGCATGACTTTTTACACGCTACAGAAAATGTTATATGATCTAAATTTGTGTCTACATTCAAATTTACGTGTGTTAATTGCTAAAATGTCCCAAAAGCAATTTATATGTTAGAAGATTATACATCACATAATTCTCAATTGTTACATGAAAAACTATTTATTTCACCATAATATAAGTGAGACAACTGGGGACATAAGTGATTAACCCTTTGTTAGTCTCCTAATATGTGATAGAGCACATATTTCAAGTGGACTAGACCTCATTTCAAACCCTATGTCTCAAAATATGTTCTATGGCTACTTAGTAATCTGCTCATTAGAATCTGAAAGACTGGTGTGAGAGACTCCTGGAATGTGAAACGTATCAAAACATACTACAAAGTCAGTTAATTGTTACTGTAACATATAGATATGATTTCTTTAAATTAAATTATTAATATAAATAAAAAACAGTTCAAAAATAATTTTACTCTGCTTTACATTAAGATGATGGGCTTTGGAAATTAAAAATTCCCAGAATTATAGCAAATCTTGTAGACAGCCTCTTGATTGTTTTCCATTTTGTAAAAATCTAGCAGTTAAATTTAAAACAGTTGTCCTGGCCTGGCCTAGTGACTCATGCCTGTAATCATAGCACTCTGGGAAGCTGAGGCAGGTGGAGTGCTTGAGCTCAGAGTTTAAGCAAGCGTGAAACATCGTCTCTACTAAAGATAGAAAAAATTAGCTGGGCATTGTTGTGGCTGCCTGGAGTCTCAGCTACTCAGGAGGCTGAGGCAAGAGGACCCGCAAGACCAAGAGTCCAAGAGTTTAAGGTTGCTATAAGCTATGATGCCACAGTACTCTACTCAGGGTGACAGAGTGAGACTCTGTCTATTTCTCGCCAAGAAAACAGTTGTTATAAAAAATAACTTTGAGAGGGTGGCTCCTGTGGCTCTGTGAGTAGGGAGCTGGCCCCATATCCTGAGTGTGGTGGGTTCAAACCTGGCCCCAGTCATACTGCAACAAGAAATAGCCAGGCATTGTGGTGGGCACCTGTGGTCCCAGCTACTCAGGAGGCTGAGGCAAGAGAATCGCCTAAGACCAAGAGCTAAAGGTTGCTGTGAGCTGTGACACCACAGCACTCTACCAAGGGTGAGACTGTCTCTAAAAACTAAAAAAAAAGAAATTAAAAAAAAAATAATAATAAGTTTGAAATTAGAGCCTAAATGTCTATTGGCCAGTTTTTGCTATTATAATCTAAGTAAGATAGCTATTAATATCAAATACTCAGTATTTGATTGTCTGGAAATATAATAGCGCCATTCAAAATCATATTAGTCACTCTATATTTACTTATGTCATAAAAAATAAACCAATCTCAAAAGAGGGCATTCTACAATGTTAAAATTACACCTGAAGTCCTAGATATTCAGAACTGTAAACCAATAAGGAGCCCATCGCTCAAGAAGAAATCTTGAGAGGCTAACTGGACCAAAATTCAAACTGGAGTCAAGTGGCCGTTTGCCAACTAGGGGCCACACATATACTTTGAGTTTCCAGAAAACCCACACAACCGCTTAACTTTGGGACTTCCATAGCTGCCAGTTCAGTTTACAGCTCTTGAACAAACTAACCAGGCATATCTAACCATTATTTTTTTCCAGCTGTACATTGGAAGAAGAGTTGTCTCGGACCACACATTAAATACGCAAACCCTAATGAAAGCCGATAACCAAAACAAAGGTCCATGCATAGTTTTCATGAAATCTGAAGTCCAAATAAACAAAACAAGCCTCAAATAGCCTGTGTGCCTGCCCATGAACCACAGGTGGGATGTTCCTGCAACCTGAGTTAACCAATCATAATTTAGCAAGTGTCAACCAATCAAAATTAATCAAGATTATGCCTTTCACTTTCGTAAGTGGACCTTATTGGCAACTTGGGCAGAAACTTTCCCTAAAAAGATCAATCCTTCCTTTGTTTTCTGGAACACACCATCATTTTTTTTTTACACCATCATTTTATCTCAAGCTGTCTCTCCCTAACTTGCAAATCGTTCTCTGGAAGAAGGTATCTTTTCTATAAATTCCTTTCCCCAGAACTTTCGTTCACAGAATTTAAGAAAAAGACTTATTAAAAATTTATATTATTTACCACTTATTATAAAATTAAAAATATTAAGAAAGTGAAGTGTTGATGTGAGAAAAAATGATAAAGAAACAGAATATTATATACTTTCTTTTTCTTGCATATATATGTAAGAAGGAATAGGTAATAATGGAAGGGCTGGGCACTGTGGATGTGATTGTATCTAATGAAATAATATATGAAATGCATATTAAAAACATTATATATCATGTATAATATTTATTGTGCCATTAAAATTTATCAGAAACAAAATCTGAAGTTTTCTCTTGCTAGAGAAATATGTTAGGGAGAGATGGGTTCAGAAAGACATAGCTACAAATAACAATGCCCATCTAGGCTGAAGTAATGAACAGCTCTTTACTCTATTGACTGGCTCTGAAGCCGACAGATACTGAAAACAAACCAATAAACAAAAAACAAAGAACAGCAACAAACAAAGGCTCTATTCACTGAGCACGCACCAGTCATCAGGTGATTTTTTTCTGAACTTACATAAATTAGCTCATATAATCTCACAGCAACCTTGTGCTTTGAATGGGTGACTATTATTTCAGTTTCAAATAATGAGCAAATCAAGGAATAAAAAGATTAAGTCATTTTCTCAATGTTAATGGAGCTAGTAAATTTCAGACTTGTGGTTTATTTATTTATTTTATCCAATCATCGCAGTGTACATTAATGCAGTCATAGGGTACAGTGTGCTGGTTTTATATACCATTTGAAATATTTTCACCAAACTGGTTAACATAGCCTTCACGGCATTTTATTAGTTATCGGGTTAAGACATTTATATTCTACATTTAGACTTGTGATTTAAATCAGGAATGCTTGCTTTCAAAGGTTAAAGCCTTAATCATATAGCAGTAGCTTGTCTCTCAAGGAAGCATTAGTAAATTATGTGGTGTTTTGAAAAATCAATGTTTCCTTTAATGCACAATTCCTGATACGGAAGGCCAACAATTTCAAGTAAACTATAGGGTGACAAGTGAGCTCATTTACTTTTTTTTATAATTGTCATATCATTTCTGATTCACTGGCTTAGTAAAGTAGGGAGAAATACTTTAAAGATTCACTTGTATTTTCACAGATAATTAGTAGCATAGCACAAAGAAGAAGTTTAATATTCTTTAATGGAACACACTACCTATAACAGTCACATGATTTCTCATGGAAATAGAAGAAGAGTTTTGTGTATAATTACAAAATTCTAAATTTTATGCTTTAATATTTGCTTCATTGTAAAGTGGAACAATTCTATATAGCTTTCATGAAAAACAAAGATGTGATACTTATTTGATGTCTGACCTTAGTATTATTATTAGGAGTAAAGGTTCAGCTCATTGGATAAGTATAATTTAGTTACAATAAATTGTCAGCTAATCTAGGTTTCAAATTAATAAAACTCTTAAGATCTTTCTCTGTCTCTCACTCTCTTGTTATCTCTCTCTCCTTTCTTCTCTTTCTTACATCTCTTTCTTTCCTCTCTAAAAACAAAAAAATAAAAAGAAATAGAACTCTAAGATTTCAGCTAACTTTGATCTTTGTAGCAATTGTCTAATGTGGTCATAAACATAAAGAACGTGGACTTTACTTTTCTCTTTCTCAATTTCAAGTTCATATGAAGGTACAAATTTTAATGTTACATTGTTCTCACTTCCAAGGTAAAGTTCAAGTTGTAGACAAGCCCTTCACCCAGGCAAGTGCTGAACATCCTCACATTGTCACATTAGGTGAGATCCTGCCAATCATCCCCCACTCTCCTTTTCCTCCTCACCCCCACCTGCTAGACTATATTTGTGTTTCATCCTTTCTGTGAGCATGTAATCATTTATATATTTGTTTCATATTAGTATCGAGTACATTTAATATTTTTGTTTCATTGTTGAGATACTTTACTAAGAAGAAAAAGATGTAAAGTCTCCATCTTTTCTGATGGTTGAAAAGTATTCTGTGGTATATATATGCCATAGTCTGTTAATCCATTCATGGGTTGATGGGCTTCCATGATTTGGCAATTATTAACTGAATTGCAATAAATATTCTGGTGCAAATGTCTTTGTGGTAAAATAATTTTTGTTCTTCTGGATAGATACCTAATAATGGGATTGTGGGATCAAAAGGAAGGTCAACTTTTAGGTCCTTGATAATTTTCTGTACTTCTTTCCATAAAGGGTGTATGAGTTTACACTACCCCCAGCAGTGCTAAAGTGTTCTTGTCTCTCCACATTCATGCCAGCATCTGCAGAGTTGGGACTTTATGATGTGGGCTAATTTTACTGGAGCTAGGTGATATCTCAGAGTGGTCTTGATTTGCATTTCTCTGATGGTTACAGAAAATGAACATTTTTTTTTTTTTTTTGAGACAGAGTCTCAAGCTATTGCCCTGGGTAGACTGCTGTGGCATCACAGCTTACAGCAACCTCAAACTCTCGGGCTTAAGCAATTCTCTTGCCTCAGCCTCCCGAGTAGCTGGGACTACTGGTACCCACCACAATGCCCGGGTATTTTGTTGTTGTTGTTGTTGTTATTGCAGTTGTCCTTGTTGTCTAGCAGACCTGGGTTGGGTTTGAACCCTCCAACCTAGGTGTATGTGGCCGGTGCCCTACCCACCAAGCCACGCGCACCGCCAAGACAATGAGCATTTTTTCACGTGTTTGTTGGCCACTCATCTTCAGAGAAGCTTCTGTTGAAGTCTCTTGCCCACTTATAAATTAGGTAGTTTGCTCTTTTACTGTTGATTAATTTGAGTTCTCTATAGATTCTATTTATTGAGTCTTTGTCAGATTTGTAACATGCAAAATCTTCTACCATTCCAAAGGCTGTTTGCTTTGGTCGTGGTACCCTTAGCTGTACAGAAGCTTTTTTTAGCTTCATCAAATCCCACTTGTTTATTATTGGCGTTGCTGCAATGGCCACAGATGTCTTCCTCATAAAATCTTTTCCCAATCCAATATCCTAAAGCATTTTTTCCAGAACTTTCTTTCAGAATTTTTATTGTTTCAGGTCTTAAATTTAAATCTTTACCCAGTGAGAATCAATTTATGTCAATGGTGAGAGGGTGGGTCCAGTCTTGGTGCTCCACATGTGGTTATCCAGTTCTCTCAGAAACATTTATTAAATAGGGATTCCTTCCCCCCAGTGCAGACTTTTGTTAGCCTTATCAAAGATCAAGTGAAGATAAGTAACTGGGCTCATCTCTGGTTTCTCTATTCTAACTCATAATTTATACCTCTATTTCTGTGCCAGTACCATGCTGTTTTGATTCTTCTAGACTTGTAGTGTAACTTGAAGTCTGATAATGTGATGTCTCCAGATTGGTTATTATTTCTATAAATTGTATTAGCTATTCAGGCTTTATTTCTGGTTCCATATAAAACGAAGTATTATTTTTTCAAGTTTTTCTAAGTATGATATTGGTGCTTGAGGGGGATTGCATTAACTCTGTAGATTGCTTTGGGTAGTATGGACATTTTATTTACATCAATCCTTCCCAGCCACGAGCATGGTATATTCTTCCATTTGCTAATGTCTTCTGCTATTTCTTTTCTCAGTGTTTCATACTGCTCTAACATCCTTTGTTAGATATATTCCCTGGTATTTCTTCTTCTTTGGAGCTACTATAAAAGGTATAGATAGAGTCTTTGATTTTATCCTCAGCTTCACTATTATTGGCAAATACGAAAGCCTAGTTTGTTCAGTTCTTTGGTGTTAATACTCTAGAATTTATACAAGGAGTGGGGAACTAGCTGTTCTTAGTTGTCAAAGTCCAGTATTTTCTCATTAATTTCAGGGAGTAACAATTGAAAAGTGAACAATAATCTAATTGACAGATAATTTTGGCTCTGCCCCTATAGCTCAACTGGCTAAGGCGCCAGCCACGTACACCTAAGGTGGCGGGTTTGAATCCCCAGCCTGGACCCACCAAACAACAATGACAGCTGCAACCAAAAAATAGCCGGGCATTGTGGCGGGCACCTGTGGTCCCAGCTACTTGGGAGGCGGAGGCAGGAGACTCGCTTGAGCCCAGGAGTTGGAGGTCGCTGTGAGCTGTAATGCCACGGCACTCTACCCAGGGAGACAGCTTGAGGCTCTGTCTCAAAAAAAAAAAAAAGAAAATAGAAAGTATTATGGAAAAGAGTGATAAATCCTTGCATTCATTTCTAAGTGGAATGCTGGCTTCTTTTGTTACTTTTCAGTGTTTTAATGTAGAGCCAGCCAATATGATGAAGATGACAGTGTTTTGAAAATGTTAATCATGCCTGTATGTTGGTTTAAATAAACATAAGAATGGACATATGCTATTAATTCCACAATTTTTAATAGATTCTTTTTTGTACAGCTAATCAGTTATATAAATTTCACTTCCTGTGAATTTGTAATGTTTTATTTTGAGTATCACCTTAATTGTAAACAATTTGTTTCTGCTCATATGTTCTGTGAATTTTCCCCTCTAAATCAGCAAAATAGAAGCTTTTTCTATTTAGAATATTTAATCAATCCTAAAAGCAAAATAAGCAATTTGCAAAGTGATAAATTGATTATACCAAACGTATGTAGAGTGCAAAAAAAAATCAAAAACGTTCCTTTAAAAGTCATTTTTCATAACATTGCATACATTTCAAATTTAAAAGGTTCATTAATTTAAAGCTTTTCAAAAAATGTTTTAGATATATGAACCAAATAATGAAACTGACATACCACATGACAACATAACTGAGAAAAATGTCATCAGTACTCAGGTTTCCCTCCTTTGCCTTGTGAATGAGTAGACGAGGGCATATTTCCTTAGTTCCTGCTTTGGCAAGGATTAGGGGGTGGATTAGGGGGTTGCATACATATATATGAAACACATATATATATTCCTGTCACTCTGGGAATGGCAACCCTTGAAATTAGTAAATGGTACATATTCATGATCTTAGTAGTGCAAGGAAGAACATTACTTGTTCATAAAAAAATCAGTATCTAGAATTATGCAATTTGTAGTTCAACATTTTAATAAGTAATTTACTTTAGTGTACACATTAGTGTTAATGTATCTTTGGTAGAGAGAAGATGCAGGAAGTGAAGGTGGACTATATTAATCTAATAATATTATTTTCAAAAAAGAGCTAGACTATCCTCTATGCATTGTAGCAGAAATTAGACAGAAAGTTCATCCTGAATGCCTGTTTTATCACAGCAATCTAGGTTCAAGTCATTAGCTCTCTTCTTTCCAGCACTTCTAATAAAATTATCAAATTTGTCAAAATATGTAGACCAAAATTAGATTCTTTAAAATAATAAATAATATATTGTGGAAAAAATACTTTTTAAAAGACATGCATAATATATATAATTGTACTAAAATATATTCAAAAGGTCGAAAGGACAGGAAAGCCACCTCATGTTCTTATTAAAAGTCACATTTCTAAGTTTTTTAACACAGTAACATAATCACTAAAGAAATACTAACAAGAATTACTCAAAAAGATCCAAGTTTATATATTTGAGCCTAATGCTCTTGGGGTAACAGGGAAAAAAAAATCTCCCAAGGAGGATCAGGAGCTATTGATGAACAGAAATGTCAAAATTTCAATATTCCTGTATTTCAATTGTTGCATTATTTTATGTATTTTATGCTAATCTATGAATATATTGATGTTAAATTTTTCAGACAATTTATAAGATATATTATAAAATTTTATGATTTTGAAAACGTTAAACTTTGGTAATATTTATTCACATACAACCGGACTTATTTCCTTCAATGGAACTGCAGTAATCTTATTCAGAAAATGAAATTTTGAAGTGGCTTATAGAAATTTATAGTAGTAATTGGGATGTAATATGCATGTGTTATTAGTAAATACTGATTGTCTGATGATGTTCATGTAAAACATTCTTTTTTATTATTATTAAATCATAGCTGTGTACATCAATGCAATCATGGGATACAATATGCTGGTTTTATATACAATTTGAAATGTTGTCATCAAACTGGTTAACATAGCTTTCATAGTATTTTCTTAGTTACTGTGTTAAGACATTTATATTCTACAACTAGTACATTTCACATGTACCCTTGTAAGATGCACTGTAGGTGTGGTCCCACCAATTACTCTCCTTCCACCCATCCTCCCCCATTTCTTCCCTTTGCTCTCCTCTTTCTCCTTCTTCTTGGGCTGTAATTGGGTTATAACTTTCATTTGAAAGATATAAATTGGTTTCATAGTAGGGCTGAGTATATTGGATACTTTTTCTTCCATTCTTAAGATACTTTGCTAAGAAGAATATTCCATTCATGTAAACATGAAAGAGGCAATGTCTCCATCTTTCTTTATGGCTGCATAATATTCCATGGTGTACATATACCATAATTTATTGATCCATTTATGGGTCGGTGGGCACTTGGGCTTCTTCCATGACTTAGCAATTATGAAGTGGGCTGCATAAGCAATCTGGTATAGATATCTCTGTTATAATATGATTTTTGGTCTTCTGGGTATATACCTACTAGAGGAATTGTAGAATCAAATGGCAGGTCTATTTTTAGTTCTCTAAACATCTTTCCAAAAGGAACGTATTAGTTTGCATTTCCACCAGCAATGTAGAAGTTCCCTTTTCTCCACATCCACGCCAACATCTCTGTTCTTGGGATTTTGTGATGTGTGCTGATCTTACTGGAGTAGGATGATATCTCAAAGTAGCTTTGATTTGCATTTCTCTGATGATGAAGGATGGTGAGCATTTTTTTAATATGTGTGTAGGCTGTGCACCTGTCTTCTTCAGAGAAGTTTCTCTTCACGTTCTTTGCCCACCATGAGATGGGATCACTTGTTCTTTTCTTGCTAATATGTTTGAGTCCTCTGTGAATTCTCGTTATCAAGCCTTTGTGGGAGACATAACCTGCAAATATCTTCTCCCTTTCTGAGGGCTGTCTGCTTGCTTTATTTACTGTGTTCTTGGCTGTGCAGAAGTTTTTCAGTTTGATCAGGTCCCAGTAATATACTTTTAGTGTTGCTTCAATTGCCTGGGGGAGTCCTCCTCATAAAATATTCACGCAGTCCAATTTCTTCAAGTGTTTTCCCTGCACTTCCTTCTAGTATTTTTATAGTTTCATGTTTTAAGTTTAAATCTGTAATCCACTGAGAGTCTATCTTAGTTAATGGTGAATGATCTTTGCTAAAATCAGTACATTTAGCTTTTGAGTAAATATTTTGAAATACCATCTCAGTTTTTTTGAGATAATTTATTTAAAGTTTTTTTTTTAATTAAACATTGTTTAATCACTATCACTATGGTGACAAGCCCTGAGTACACTGGAGTCCCAAAATTTGACCCTAAGTTCACCATAGGGAAAATGTGAAATGCTAGCTATGTGTGCCTTTTTGTACAAAACATTCATTATAAAACTTTATGAAGAAGTGGCCAACATGCAGAGAATATTTTGTAAAGATTTTGTATAACTTTGTGATGAATATTTTGCAAATAAAGTACATATGGTGATTTTAGGGTGACTTCAGAGACACCCTCTAATACAGTGAACACATCTGAAAACTCTTTGCAGACCTTGAGCTCACCACTTAGTGTGGGAAGGTAAATGATAAATAAACATATGAATATGTAGCACATAGAATGGTGATAAGCACTGAAAAACAAAAAATCAGCCAGCATAATGAACAAATGATTTAGGGAATATACATCTTGCAGTTAGTTAACAGCTGTCTGAGGGGACTAATATTTGAGCAGAAATGTGGGATTATTTCCTTGTGCATTTTCATCAATTGAATTGTACTATAGAATTCAGTTCAGATTGGTAATAATGGTGAGAGTAGATAACATCACTCTATTTGACTAATCAGAAGACATGCAGCCTTCCTAGAATGTTATCTCTGCTGTTACAGGCAACAGCACAGAATTATTAGATGCATTCATCACTTTCTTCATGGTCTTTTGACATAAATAAGAATTTTCTAGGTTGTACTTAGGAATTTCTGGCACTTACTGTCATGAGCTTAAAGGAGATATTTTCATTTTTGCTTCCAGGTGAAATGTCTTACTTTTGCAGACACAGGAAGTTATATAAACAAAACAAATCAAAACAAAATGCTCCCTGGATAACGATGAAGAACATAATTTGAATTTCCGAACCAGGGCTTACAGTGTCAGTAAACAGGATTCCTAACAAAGGCAAGAACTTCATATGAATCTTATGAAGAATGCATTTTGATTACTTACAAGACCATGAGGGTTTCAAACAAAAATTTGAGTAGAGGAAAAAAAAATTAAGATAAAATGAAGAGGGATGATGGGTGGAAAGACAGAAAAAGAACCAAAGATTTCTACATTGGAATGAGAGATATTTATATAATATTTAAGGGATCTGCTTTCAGTAAGAGAGTCAAAAATTCCATGTATCTGACTTTCAAAAGTACATTTGACTTTTGTGTGACAATGATGTCTCAGAAAATTGTTATTGGAAATAAGCCTTTAGCCACCTTTTTCATTCTTACTCTGTTAAAATGTCTTTAATTTTTTTTATTATGATATTGCAATAACAGGGATACAATATATATCTGTTTACATACTATATTTATGTATTTGTACCAAAATTTAAATTTTTGAGGATCAATTTTTTTCCCACTTGGAGGAATTATATCTTACTTTGAAATACTTAGAAATTAACAATTTTACTGTTATAACCTATTTTGAAGGTAATAATCATTCTCAGAAAACAAAGATATATGAAGTCACAGGTTAGTTTCATTAAAGATAACAAAAAAAGATGCTTTAAGGATTTACAGCCAAGCTAAAAATTCAGCAAGTGCTTTTATTTCCTGAGCTACTTGCTGTTAATTAATGATGGATAAAAAACACATGAAGCAAAGTGTTATTATGAAGTAATAAAATGTTTAGAGATTCAAGACTCCTTCAAGCATAAATTTCACCTCCAGCCTTACTGAGAACTCATTTGCTAAAAATGACCACAGGTGGTCTCTCATCCTAGCATCGCTGTTAACTCAACCAACTACCTGTGTACTATCAGTCAAGTCACTTTACCTTAGGGTGAATACCTAGTTTTTGTATACATATGAATACTTTTATGAATAAAAGTGCATCCTTGCTGTCTTAAGTAATACCAGCTTATTGTAGGACTGAGCACATAAAAATCTATTTCAGTATTGCCATCAGAAAAGTAAAACACCCAAATTATTCACTTTGAATCATATTCTAAATAGTCTATGAATTGTAATTTGTTCCCTATCCCAAACAGAGCATTGTCTGGCCAAAGGGAACCAGAGCTGCATAGATATTATTGTCATTTTAAATGAGCAAGTGCATTCAAGTTTCTACTAAGCTTGATTGCTAAATGTCCATTTCTAAGTAGTATCCTATTCACTTTTGTAAGTAGTATCTGATTCACTTCCTGTGTGCTGTCAAATGCTATGACCGGGGCTGTGGATTTGAATTATGTTCAACTATCCAGTCAATTACTTAGTCTAAATATTAATTGTAGCCTCCTGTGGAGCTGCCCATTACAACATCCACAGTTTGCCTTATGATGGTTTCTAAGTGGTGTAACTCCCCTTCACTTGTCTTATTGTGTAGCTAACCCTAGGTATGATATCCAAGTGTAATTCATTATTATGATCCAAGGCCAACATTCTACATACCAGAAGGAGTGAACTCTATTCAAGATTCATACTTCCACAGAGCTCTGCAAAAACCATGGAGGAAACTAAGTGATCAACCATAGATAAAAATGTAAGTTGAAGTAAAAAAAATTAGTTTAAGAAAATAAAGAAAATCAAGTTGAAAGGCTGTATTTTGTAAGCCTCAGAAATTATTGTAAAAATTGTTAGATTCACAGACTCTCTAAATCTTATAGTTTATCAAGTCTCCATCATAACATCCTCAAAAAGTAAAGAAATACACTTTAAAATATCACTAGGAAAGACTGTCCTGACTTCCTCCTGTGGTACTTTTTTTGTGCTTTTCAGAAATAAGTGACAGAAATCTTACTTGAACAAATCTGGATGGAATGGCACTCTACCCAGGGAGACAGCTTTATTACAATACCAATAAATTAACTTTAGCTAAAGAATGGAGATTGCAAAAGAATCAGCAATCCAGTTTGAAGAGTTTGATGATCTGGTTGGTACCTCTTTTCGGCACCTATACCTGAGCAGGAGAAATATAGGTCAGGATCAAAAGTCTTTACAACTGTGGGTGATACCACTAAAGTGACTTACTGGAATAGGAGGAAGAACTTTTCCAAGTAAACAGAGTTATTGAGCAAAGAACAGTATAAATGCCCATTCCATCTATGAATAATTAAAATTTCACCAGGACCAGGTAGATTTTATTGCATTGAAAGGATATATTTTATTGTGTATTTATAACTTATTTGGCTCCATATCTGGAGTTATGCCAGAGTCCATAATATTCCAAAAGTAGGTATTCAAACATCATATATAAAGTTCCACCAAAAATTGTTCTGATTTGCCAATAGATTTATGATAATTTGAAGGGGGTCTTCTTTGACATCCTGATCCTAGACTGTGTTCCCTGTCCCATGTTCTGTTAGTGTTAAAATCATAAATAACTTAGCATAAGATAAGTAAGAAGTGAATCAGTTTGATTTAAGTAGCTAATTTAAGATACAGTTTAATTGGGGAATGAAAGCCCAGCAAAAATCATGATGTAGAAATTTTGGTCTTCCCCTATTAGATGTATGAAATAAATATGCAGCGAGCTCAGAGTCTTGGTCTTTGCTGAGGTCTCACAATAAGGAGTAAAGATCCTTCGGCCCATCCTGGTCTTAAAATTTTAAATCTGTGTCTGACGTTTCGTTTTCTTTCATTCTCCCATCTCCTCCAAGCTCTGGGAAAGCACCACAGTGACGTTGAGGCTCATTCCCCAACAATGCTATATTCTACTGAAAAAGTCATAATTTATACAAAGAAATCATATTGTACTTTAATTGTAAAGCCCATTGTTTTCTATTTTGTCCCATTAATTATTTTTATTGTTGTTTTTATTCCTCGTAGCTATTTCAGAATAGGTAGATACTTTGAAATTATCCGTTTCTTCTAAAACATTATGATGTATGCTATATTCCTATTTTAATATATGGAGATTATTAACCCTGTGGATTTAGTTAGTTCTTTACCTAGTTATTATCCTCAATTTAATTGGTTAATTTTATAGTGTCAGTGATTTTTATGAATATTTGATTCCTTTTAAAAATTCAGAAAATGCCACTTTAATATAATTTCATAGTAACATTCTGAGATGTAGGAAACATATAATTAATTCTATTACCAGGAAGGCAACTCACTTGGAGTAGCCACATACATGTATTTTTTGCTTGTTTGTTTTGGGGCTTTTCTTTTGATGTTTATAGAACATTTTGAGTTAATAATGTATGGGATGTGACAGGAAGGCCAAGGTTCTTTATATTTCACAGAGATAGATCCTACACAGATACTATGTTGTTCAGAGACTTGTTCCACCAAGTTTTCTTTTCACTCTGATTGCCTTAGTACCTTTGTAAAAATCAATCGGCCATTATGTGTGAGTCTATTTCTACATTCTCTATCTTGTTCAATATATTTATCATATCTTAGTTACCAAACATGATTGCAGGTAGTTTAAATCTTCTACAAATTTTCTTCATTTAAAAAACTTGCTTTGGATAGCTTGAATGTCGTTTTATACTAAAAAACCACATCCTAATTTATATGTTGGTGATGCTTTGGATCTATAATTTATTGATCACTTTTACGAGAATTGTCACTTAAGTCATATTATGTCTTCCAATCAATTTATTTCACCATTAGTTAGGCTTCTTTAATTTCTGTCAGCAAGATTATTTCAGTTTTAATTGAAGAGCTTTCCTGTCTTTTGTTTGATAGCAATCAAAATATTACATGTTGTTACTATTTTACATGAATTTTTAAAAGATGATCTCATGACATAAATACACTGCTATGCATCTATTTATGTAAGTCATGGAAATCTATAATCTGTGTTATATAGAAATAGTATAGGCTTTGTAGTCTGGCCTATTTCATTTATTCTGAAAAGTATTTTATATTCATTTCATTAAACTCTTAAATTGTCACGATGATAATATCTGCTAGTTTAATGATAAGCATGAAAGTAAAACTCACATAAAGAACACCACTATATTTAACAGCCCAAATTGCAAAAAGAGGAAAAAACATTTTCCTTTAAAACTTCCACAGAAGATGAAAATTCACTTTCTCTTTCTATTTTATGAAACAAATCCCATCCCTGATAACACAACACTTTCTCTTTTTCAGATCCGTACTCTCAGATCACTGTTGGAAAAAGTCAGATAACCATCTACAAACAATTATAGAAATACGCTCTTTGGTCTTTTACTCACGTAAAATACACATATTTTTAAAAAGTATTTTCAAATCATTCAAAAATTTTGATTTTAATGCCAATGATTTGTGAAACCAAGAAGGATTAAAAAACAAATCATAATACCTATTACAGAAAACCCTAGCCCTTTACATCAGTTGTTGATTAGAAAAGTAAAATGTTCTCACTGATTTAAGGATCTTATCCTTTTGAAACAACAATAAATTGAACCATTAAAGAGTAAACTACTCCACTGAACTGAAAAGCAAACAGCGAATTTACAAACTAATACCTAAAGAAAAAGCATATTTTCTAATCTCTGCTTTTATGTCTTCTTTTGCCTTCAATAGATGATAAAAAAAAGTGAATTCTAAACAAAAATGCTACAGGGAGGGCAAAAAAAAAGCATCAATCTATTTTGCATACCAGCAGGGGCTCCAAAAAATTTAAGAAAAGAAAATATATGAGATGCTACTTAAGCATAAAGTGGAAGGGGAGTGAGATAAACAACCCAATCAAGTCTATCACTATGGAACGAAGTCCTTTCCTCATGGCAAGTGAGATGCCCTTATTTTGTAGTCATTCTATTTACTTGGTAAAGATACACTGAAATATGACCAGAAGTGAGTCACAATACTTTATTGCTAATTTGTAAGTCTTTACCGGGTTCATTTTTTAGCTTCTCCAAATCCTTGACCTTGTGTGTGCACGTGTGTGCATGCATGCATGCCTCGTACGTGTGCTGGTGTGCATGTGTGTGCACACACGCATGCGTGTTTGTGTGTGTGTTCATGTGTGTTGGAGCCATGCTCGAGGCCCTTGGCCTCTTCAAGGCCCCTATCGCTCTCAGGTCAGAGGCAATAAGAACCGATGGTAGTTTTCATCTGTGTCTGCAGGTTGCCTTTCATACCATTGGGTTCTAGCTTGTACTTGCTCTGACCATCCACATGTGTGTCCGAAATGCTCATTCTGTGATTTAAGCTTCAGCATCAGACAGGAACATATATCCTTAAAGAGACTGCTTAACCAGCTCTTGCAATTGCCTTAGGTCCACTACTATAAATAAATTTTTAAAAAATGATTCCAAGACATATTAAATGCCTTAGCTAATCCTACTCAAGAAAGTGAGCAAAAATAAACACACATATAAACTTTTTATGTCATTACTAAGTAGAATTTGAAACCTTTTAAAATAACTAAATTATTATGCATATCACTATAAGTCTATTAAGATGTCGAAGAAAGTTCAAATGATTTTTTTCTGTTAGGTAGACATTTTACACCATTACACAAGCGTTGGCAAGGTGGGCAGTGTAAGTTTATCCAAAAGGTTAATAGCTCCATTTGACAGATTGATGAGAGTTTGTTGACTCAAATTTCCAATAATTAAACTTTGAACAGTCATAGAAATGTCTCTCTTCCCTCTCTTCAATATTTTTCAGAGAATATGTTATCCATTACTGCCATTCTCTCTCCCTGAAGGAGATGACATTGTTTTGATTTTTTATTGAAAATGAAAGAGGCACACTGGAAATGAAAATTAATTTTGACATGTTTTCCTCTCAAGAAGAATTCAGACTTTAGTTGTGCTGAATCTTATCAGAACAGTTCCCTGTAGGAGGATAAACTATGAAATTGAGCCAGGATTTCAAAACTGTAGATTTGATGAAATAGAAGTAAGCCTCTAAGTCTTCCTTGGCCAAACTGTATGTGTAATAAGTGCCAGTCTCTCCTAGTTTCACCAAAGGAATTGAAAACAATCGCCCCATAAGACAAATTTCACAGGGAAGAAACTCTTTAACCATCACCTTTAATACAATTTTACTAACCAGGGTTATTAACTTATAGCATTAAAAAGTCAGACCTAAAACTTAGAAACAAGGCTCACCTTGAAAATTGTAGGGAAAGAAACTGATGTAGACCCTGGAGGAGAGCCCCTTTTCTTTCTCCTAAGTTCTCCCTCCCCCATCTCTATATACATTATTCCACACTGTTTTGAATCCCAGGCTAAAACAATTTTTCCTAAGTCTTCTAAAAAAGAGGCTACAGAAACTTTTTGAATGGATTTTTACTACTAAGAAAACTATTAATCACATGAAGAATACTTACTAGGACAGAATTAGGTACCATTTCACTAGTTAAACTAGTATATTTAAGAGAGATGGCTATAGAATATTCCATTGTGTAGGTATACTACATTTTCATCCCATCATTCATTGTTGGACATTTAGGTTGATTCCAAAGCTTGGCTATTGTGATTAGTGTGCAAAAAACATGGGAGTTCAGGTATCTTGTCAATACACTGATTTCCTTTCTTCTGGATACATACCCAATGGTGGGACTGTGGCTCATGTACGAGACAGCCATAATCAAGGATGAAATCTTGCTATTTGCAACAACATGAATCGAGTTTGAAAAGATCATGTTAACTGAAATAAGACAATCACAGAAAGATAAATCTCACATGTGCTCACTCCTGTGTGGATGCTAACTATTAACAACACTTGATCTCCTGGATGTGGAGAGTAGAATGACAGTTGCCAGAGGCTAGGAAGGGTAGAGTGTGTTTGGGGTAAAGTAGAGACCTTTAATGCATGCAATAGTTCAATAGAATATGCAATACTTGATAGCACAACAAAGCAACTATAGACAACACTAACTTAAGCAATAATTTAAAATAACTAAAAGAGTAGAATTAGAATATTGCCAACACAAAGCAATTATAAATGCCTGAGGTGACTGGTATCACAATTATTCTCATTTGATTAATAAAAATTGTATGCCTGTATCAAAATAGCACATGGGCCCTGTAAGTGTTATGGGTACAACTATTCTGCCCTCATAATATTTAAATTTTTTTTAAATATCAAGAAACATTGTTCCATTAAACATCACAATGTAGGTATGGCATGGCTACAGAAATGCTCTCTACATACCTGTGCAACCTCTAAATGTGGGCACTTTACCAATGTGTCAGCCAGGGAAGGGAAGCTCTGAGGAAATGTGTCCCTCCTTTCATAGGCGGCAGGCTCTGAGAAGTCTGTGTAGGTTGAAATGAAGCTGAAGATGAAATGCCAGGATGCGCAGGGGGTTGTAACACTGTAAAAAATGTCGTCACTTAGCCTGAGAACAATGGGAAGCATGACGATGGCTGACCCTCCTTGGTGACATCATCAAGCTCCAGTGTTACCAGAAGTAAAATTATTGGGTTTGTGTTTTACCAATGGGTGAACACTGTTGGAGTTAGGGAAAGGAGCAGAAAGGACTGAATTAGGGAGAACAGATATTTAACTCTATGACCTGATGGGTGGTAAAGATGCGATACCATAGTACACTGGACATGGGTAAAATCAATAGACGGATTCAGATGGAGTGGCTACTTACAGACCTGCAACTGTACGTAGATGCATAACAAACTATAAGTTAATGATTCATAAAGCCATTTTGATTTGATTTCTATGAATCACTTCAATAAAATATCTGTAATTATAAAAATTATATATAATAATGTTTATAATGTTTACTTGAGTAGCAAAATGCAATTATCTAATAAAAAGTTAACAAAATTTTAGGGTAAAACATTACTAAATGTTACTAACATTACTTCCAAGCAACACAATTTTTCATTTCTGAGCCAAAAACCCAAGCTAAATTATGGAAGGAAGAAATGATATTTCTTTCTAAATATACTTTAAAAATATCTCTTCCATGACTAAACTGCTTCTCAGTAACCAGAATGCTTTCATGACAGTTGAAAACCTTGCACAAGCTTCAGGGCATTGTCTAACCAAGCTCACTAAAATACTATTTTTTAAAATGCAGTGCTGAATGGAATCTTTCATAATGTGAAAGTTTACTGTGAGATGTCATTTGGTAACTTTTGCCAGTCTTGCTTGAAGACTTTTTTTTTTAACAGCTCAGCAACTCTATTTAACAAGGAAGTTCCCACTAAATATTTTGTTGGCAATAATTCTGCAAGATATGCTTTTAGAGATGTTTATTAATACATTTTTACATTAACAATTTAAAAATCTTCCCTTCCCCATTCATGGGCATAATCCAGCTCTTTCCCATCGTTAAACGTTAAAAGAGAGGAGAGCTGCAGGTAGAAGGAGGCAGAGAGAGCTGGCGTACAGGACCACCATGGCCGTTCTACAGTCAGATTGAGTGGGACTGAATGTGAATCTCTTTCCTCTGTAGGAACTCGCACATTTTACACTACAAAATTTTACTAAGAATTAGGAAGTCCTATACTAGTCTTATTTTTACAGTGAAGGCATAAATTAGACAAGTGGTTTCCCTTCAGTCCTTAACTATAGTGAAGTTCTAGTACATTGTGTCCATAAAAACTACAGCACAGATGGGTACCTGCTAAGCACACACACATGCAGACACACACACACTTTTTTGCTAAAATTAAAACATTCATTTAAAAAAGGAAATGTACATTTAATTCATATTTGAAACCAAACTAAAATAGAAGTTTTCTTCCTTACCTCACACCCCCAGTATCTGTTACAAACATGTCTTTAGACACTGCACTTGAGGTCAGAGAGCTGTGGGGACCTTCCAACTCCAACATGACTATGTACGGATCCCTGATGGACACACCAGCTGACACTGTGTGTGTTGTTAGATGAACAATTTCTGTGCCAGTCACACCTTTCTCAGTCATTCATAATAAGCTTGGTAATATTTTTGTTTGCTTAACAAAGATAATGTAAGAAAAAAATCCAACCATTGTTATATTGATAGTAGCTCATGTCTGTCCATTGTGGGAGGTGAGACTGAGAATGTGATATTTCCCCTTTCTCGGGAACTCCACTTTCTTTTGATCTAAACCTGAATGCCTGGAACCATAAAGTCTAACACTATTTTATATTTATCCAAACAGCTCAGTTTAAGATTTTGATAAAAAAGTTTGCATATATTATGAAATTAGAAGTCAGACAGAAGCCTGGTACATTGGGAAATGTTTATTTTACTTTTAGGAACTACAACAAATAATGAATAGTTTTTGACCTAGAAGAATTACTGATTTCTTCCAATAATGATTAAAATGTTTCATAAACAATGGATATGGTTTTCAGATGAGAAGAATAATGGGGTCAGAAGTCACAGATGCTACTTCTGGAACTGGGAATGTTCAACAGGGCTGAATTTGTTGTTGTTGTTGTTGTTGTTTTTCTATTGTTTGACACAGGGTCTCTGTTGCCCAGGCTAAAATGCAGTGATGTAATCATAGCTCTCAACAGCCTCAAACTGCTGAGCTCAGGCTTCTCAAGAAGGTGGGACTTCTTGAGTATATGTATAGCTTGAACTCCTGGCCTCAAGCTATCCTCCTGCCTCAGCCTCCAAAAGTGTTGGGATTCTAAACCTGAGCCACTGCTCTTGGCGATTATTTTTTTATTTCTGTTTTTTTCTTTAATTCTTGAACCAATGAGCATGAAACATTTAAAGTAACAACTGCATGAAACTTTAGGCTGGGGGTTATTTGTAAAATGCAAAGGCTAATTCTTACTTTGAAACTTGGTTTTTATTTTTGATACATTTAGCAACTTATTTACATAAAATGAAATTCATATTGTACTACATTCTTACTTCTTGTTCTCCTAATTTCTCAAATGACCCTCTCCCTGTTGTATATAGTATGTATCCATTACTATTCACACAAGAATTGAAAAAGGAAAGTACATTTTTAACTAACAAAATTTATAACTAAATACAACTAAATGTTTAAACATGCACGCGCACACACACACCTGCCATTTCTAATATGAAACACTATTTGCTAATGCTTCAGTAGAAACAAAATAGTCAGCTCGGTGCCTATAGCTCAACCGGCTAAGGTGCCAGCCACGTACACCTAAGGTGGCGGGTTCGAATCCCCAGCCTGGACCCACCAAACAACGATGGCTGCAACCAAAAAATAGCCGGGCGTTGTGGTGGGCGCCTGTGGTCCCAGCTACTTGGGAGGCGGACAAGAGACTCGCTTGAGCCCAGGAGTTGGAGGTTGCTGTGAGCTGTAATGCCAGGGCACTCTACCCAGGGGGACGGCTTGAGGCTTTGTCTAAAAAAAAAAAAAAAAAGAAACAAAATAGTCAGTGTGTTTTTATTCATTTTGCCATTGTTAAATGTATTTTGTGGTTGGAGAGTAGGTGAAGCATAGTAATTCAATGAATAAATCTGAACATGAACCAGAAGTGGAAGTATGAGCCTTATAATAAAAATAAAGATTAAATAATAATAATGCCAGGGGGTTCCAAACAGGAAAAAAAAAAGGTTGTATTGAGGAGAATAAGAACACATAAGTATGTGTTAAAATTTA
>CAUYTI010136925.1:0-10288 GCA_963575145.1 Galago senegalensis
TTGAGACAGAGCCTCAAGCTGTCCCCCTGGGTAGAGTGCCATGGCATTACAGCTCACAGCAACCTCCAACTCCTGGGCTCAAGTGAGTCTCCTGCCTCCACCTCCCAAGTAGCTGGGACCACAGGTGCCCGCCACAACGCCTGGCTATATTTTTAATTCACTTTTGGCCATATGAATTATACTACTACAAATATGGATGTAGAAATATCTGTTTGAGTCCTTACATTCAGTTCTTTGGGGTATATAACTAGAAGCAGAATTCCTGAATGTTACAGTAATTATGTGTTTAACTTTTTGAGGAATCATTATTCCTTTTTCCAAAGTGACTATACCATTTTATATTCCCATCAGCAATGCACACAGGTTCCGATTTCTCCACATCCTTGCCAACAATTGCTATTTTCTGTTCTTGTTGTTTTTAATAACCTTCCTAATGAGTTTGTTATTGTGGATATTTCCAATGGTCATTCTCACCAAATCTCACCCCTTCTTTCGCCTTCCACTTTATGGAAGGGCATGTGAATATTTTTCCCCGTGAAGATTCCTTTTCACAGGATGTGACTCTAAAGAATCATGTAGGAAAGAATAATAGATTTTTTTTTTGTGGAAAGACATTTATTTAGATTTATGAGAGCTCTATCACCATAGGTTCCTTCACCCTCAGTGAGATCTGCTTAAGAAATGTCATCATATCTCTTTCTATGACCATGACTGATAGTGGCTTAGATTTGGACTTATCTAGAATCAAGAATCCATTTATTTCCATTCAATTATTCCTTAATCTGGGCTTTCAAGCATTCATTCAACAATTAGTTATTGCACACACTAGAATAATATATAGCTATGCTCTGTTTAAACCTAGCAATTATTATTTGTCTTTATTTGTAACAATTAAGGAAATAGATTAATATAACATTTGTATTATTTCTTGCTGAGTCAGCATCCAGGCTGGTTCTCCAAACATCTTTTTTCAGACAAATTCTGTAGAAGTACAATGCTTTGCCTTTTTATTTTAGAAATGAGATGTTCACTTCATGTATGGCTCAAGCCATCCATTAAAAGTGGGACCTGATACTTTTAGAAAGTCTATTTACTTAGAGTAACATAGAAACCTATATTCCCTTAGAAGTGGCAACTAACTATTCCTGACTTTCTTATATTTTAAATAACATACTATGTGTCACAGATGCTTAATAAGTGTTAAGTAGTATAACATATGAGAAAGGAAACTGTGGTTGAGAAACCCAATTACCTAGGTTTTACAACATTTTTTAAAAAATTTGATCTTTACATCATTACAGAAATATTTGTTTCTCTTAATTTTTTTCCTTGAACAAGAGAAAACAAGACTGACAGAATAACCACATGCAATATTTTGTTGTTGTTGGATTTCAGAGTCATAACTAAATAAAAGGTGGAGTAATTTCACTTCAAATATCTCTGCCAAGAAATTCAGGGATTTCCACCACACTTTGTTCTCAGGAAATCATCCCCATATCTCACTGAAGAAGTATTTCCATGTGTAATTAATTTAAACATAACATAAAAGAAATAGACTCAAGATGAAAAAGGCAATAATCTCCCACTCAAACATATTCAACCACAAACTAAGGCCATATTTTGGATTTTGTCCTCATTTGGATGATCATAGGATTTATCTTATTTGTGGTTTTCTTGGTCTAGTTTCAATGCCTGGGGAGACATGATGTACATTGTGGAATAATGCAATGAAATAATTGAATGTCTTTTCCTCGTCTCTGAGTGTATTTATACTTGTACACACTGTTACATTAAAAGGGTTGGGAATGCAGCAACCTCAGCCACAGATTATTATCAAGGAAGTGCTGGCGAGCTACCTGCTCTCCACTAAAGAGCAGGATGGGTGCCCTAGTGGGATGGATTGCCCTGCAGTCATCTGTGAAGGCTTACATTTCAGGGAGAGAAAGTCTGTCAGGCTCACAAGGAAAATGCCTGTAGAACAACACAAACTAACATCTAATCCTTAGCCAGAAGAAATTTTTAAGGAAAGTGTAAAATTAGTGACAGACTGAAAGAGACGTTCTGCTGAGTCTAGAATCAGGGAACAAATCCAGCTCTGGTCATTCTACATTCTACGAAAAATGAATTTGTTTGCTCACATTACTTCTTACCTCTTACATGAGAAAAGTGATTCCAAATGTGGTAATTTTAACTCAGGAAACTTGCTTAAGTGAAATAGCCTGAGAATCAGGATGTTGGTCTGAAGCAAGTACAATATCATTTGAGAGAGTTTCTGCCCAGCAGCCTCAAATCCCAGCAGTTAATTTTTAAGACAACATTGGAAACTTGGAGATGTACGTTAGAATCAGAAATAAAGCCTCTTCTATTTTTAGAAGGAAGCAGGAAATTCTCAATATACAACTTTCTTTATTCAAGTTGCAAATAGACCCTGAAACTATTAGGGGGTGCTCTTCACTATATTTGCCTGATGGCAAACAAGGTTGGCCTGATTTTTGTTCTCCATGTAAAGTAGCTATGAGTTTTCATCAAAGTGCAAAGGACAATATTGGTTTAGGGGAAGGAGTCAACAAGATAAAGGTCTGAATTCTACAACACGGGTTCAATCTAAAGTTAGGTGCAGTGGCTCACACCTGTAAATGTAATCTTAGCCCTTTGGCAGGCCAAGGAGGGTAGATTGCTTGAGCCCCCGAATTTGATACCAGCCTGAATAACAGGAAGATCCTGTCTCTAAAAAATAGCTGTGCATTGTGGTGGGCACCAGTGGTCCCAGTGATTTGGAATTTTGAGGCAAGAGGATGACTTGAGCCCAAGAGTTTGAGGTTGCTGTGAGCTATGACATCAAGGCACTCTACTGAGGGTGACCAAAAAAATTTTTTTAAATTAAAAATAAAAAAAGCACCAGTTAATGAAAATGAAAAGATAAGGCTTTTTAAAAATTGCCAGAGGACATTCAGAAATGTCGTGTTTCTCAGCAGTGGACATATGTGTGCTTGTGAGAGGCAGAGACCAGGGTAGTCCCAGTTGAGGCATAATATTGCTCCCTTTTGCCTTCGGAAGAGTTGGTTGTGTTTGTTTGGCTCTGTGTGGAATGGAGAACCTTGATTTGCAGTGGTAAACCCAAAAAATGCTCCCACAATCCCTGGAGCTGGTTTTGCCCTATAACACTCTCTGGAAAATTGTTCATTCCAGGCTTGTGGTGAAAAGATCTGTAAGAAACAGCTTCTGCTGATTGGCCTGTCTTGGTGAATTTTCCTTGTTCTTTTGGGGGAAATGTGAACCATAATGTGGCTTCAATCTCACGTGGCCAGCAATCTTACGGTCTAATTTTCAGGCAAGAGAGATTTCATGCTCAGGGGCTAACCTCAGAAAATAATCCTTGTTATTATCCTTGTTAATAAATAATTCCATGGTTCCTGAAGCTATGAGGATATAAGAACTCATGATGTGAAAGGATCATAAACTGAGGAAAACTAACCCATTGGGTTGGTGGTGGACACAAGAATGGAAGGCATCCAACCATTGAATTATACGTACCACCAAGTACTATGTGATTGCATTTCAACCAAGATTTTTATAAACAAATATAGCAATGTTGACTATGGGATTGTCATCTTCAACATCTCAGGTGTTCTAATTCCTCATAACTATTTTGTTTTAATTTTCAAAAAAAAAACCATATATGCGGTCAGAAAACAACTCTGTGTACTAGGAATTTTTCAAATTAAATTTATTACTTGTGTTCTGTACAGACCTTCTGCTAAGTAACTTTCTTAGTAGAAGTTTGTAAGTGTTAGTGAAAAATTAAACTCAACAAAAAATGTGTTATAATTCTAGATTTGTGGCTCCTCGGTCCCTGTAAAAAATTCTAAACCAGTACGTATGATGTCTGGAAATCTGAATTTTAATACTGACCTCATACAAAATAATTCTGGTGTTGCTAGTCCTCTTGCTTTAGAAAACATAGACTCAGTAATTTAATGCGATTTGCTCATGTTTGTGCAAAAGTATGCACAAAGAGTTTTCTGTAACCTTGAACATGAAAAACTATTATATGATTATCATTGTCAAGTGAACATTTTTTAAAAATTTATTTCAGGAAGTCAGCAAGGATATAATAGATTTGGATCAAATGGGTGAAAATTAGTTTTAAATTATTTTTTATTTCACAATATTAAGATGTACAAATGATAGCCTTACAAGAGATATTCTGATATAACCAGAACTATTCGGTATCTACTGTGTTCTACATACTGCACCATACTCTTTATATTCACCATGTGTAAATCTCAAAACAACCCTGGAAGGGTGCTGTCATTGACTCAGTTTTTTTTTCTTTTCTTTTTTAAAATATGGAACACTTCATGAATTTGCAGGTTATCATTGATTCAATTTTATAGTTGAGGAAACTGCTTCAGGAAAGGTTTAGTAACTTGCTCAACATCAAAAAGGTTAAGTAATTTGCTAAAGTTACATAGCTGGTAAGTGGCAGTGTCCAGATTTGGATCCTGCTATATTTGATTCCAGTTCTCTGCCATTTCATCTTTTCTAGGGCAAATCAGAGCTTTCGAGATAGGAGAGTGGTAGCTTGAGGGGAGACAAGAGTGGAGAAGCGTGACAGAGCCTAGAAAATGGGTGAGGTAGAAAGAAGGCTGGAAACAGCCGAAGAACAACCAGCAGAGGAGAAGACAAATAATTTACCCTAAAGTTCTGGTGACCATTGCTGTTCAAATGGACTATCTTTCCTAGATAATTGTCTCAGGTTCCTAATCTACTTTCTGTCTTGATGATTAAGAGGAAGAACAGTAAGTCTATCAGTTGTATATTATTATATGATTTTATAGATGAGGAATCTTGGGATTAGGTCATTTAAACTATTAACTGAATCACCTAGTTAATGAATGAGTGGGATTATAACCCAAGTATGTTTGATGTCAGAGTCTACTCTCTGAACATAAATTGGTTATTTCCAAACTTGTTTATTGTGTGAGATGAACAGAAGATAAGATTAGAGAATGCCTGAAATAAATTTTGGTGTTGGTGGTGAATTAGAAGCAACAGACAGAAAAAAACCATGTAATTGAGTAGGTGAAGGAACTGAGATTTTAGCTAATGGGCTGTGTTCTTGTGAAGCAAAGAAAAAGAGAAAATAACAAGGACAGACAAATGTATGAGGCAAGGAAAAGATAACAAGGGAAGTCAAAGGGAAGTGAAGGGAGAAGCAGGGACAATTTGTTATTCTTTTGCTTTATTGACTCTACTATTCTTACACATCAGAAGATTTAAAACATTATAATCATAGCATTAATGAAGGGATATTGATAGAATCTCCTTCCAAATATATATATAGTCCATGTACACACATGTACACATATAATTGTAATAAAAGCAACCAGAATTCAGTTTTTTTTTTTTTACAATTTCACAAGTAGTGTAATGTTAACCAATGTTAACAAATGACCACGAGACATACTGTTTGTGTGTCTGTATGTGTGTGAGGCAGGGAGGGGATCTTTGTGGGGTTGTACATTTCAGTATGGATGTGAGGAATAAACTCTGAATTGAGAACATCATGATATTGCAATTGTATCCTATTTATTGGAATTAATAATAGGGGCATAAAACTAATACTTATTCTAATTCATAAGGAGTTAGTGGGGAAGTCCTTTATCATGAAATAATTACTTTCTCAAGGCAAGAAGATAGTAGTAATTTGGTATGTGAATAATTTCTCAATATTCAAAAATCAAATCCCAGGGGATGTCTAAAGCCAAATATAGATTATTTGGGGCATTCATACCACTTTAAAATTTATATCCGTACGCTTTAATTAGAATGAAAAAAATTCAAAAGTTGATTGTGAAAGGATCTCTGGAGGGGAAATTAAATGTGATTTCTTTTCCTCCTGCACATCATTGTTCTCTGATTGTTCTATAATTAACACAGATTAGTAAACAAATTACAGAAGATAGTTTTTGATAAATGGATACAGTCACTTTTCAAATTTTGAATACATCTAATTCATTGGCCTATAGGTTGATTGTAGATGAGACCAAGTTTTTAGACAAAGATGATAATTTAAATTCTATTTTGGTTTGAGGTCAGCTCACAAAGACCTCTGTAACTTTCATTCAGTTGAGCTTCAGCCCTGATAAGGGAAACTGAAATTTACTGTCTTCTTCCTCCTATTATGTGATGTCTGAGGCAGGAGGAGGAAGGGACTCCTTTAATTCTTCTTGGACTTTTTAATAAAACAGCTGAACTTTAATTAACATACAATAAATTGCACAAGTTAAAAATGTACAATTTAACAAGGTTCGACTTATCTACCAAGACCTTTGAAGTAAGCCAAACCTATCCTCATATCCTATTTCTTTATACTGCCAGCTCTATGGTATGCATTGCAAAATATCCTTAGATTGGGGGTAAAATAGGCCTGGGAAACTAGCTGCAAAAATGACCATCATTGGTGATCTTGTTTCTTTGAGAAAAAAATATTCTGAATTCTGCAATATTGATTTAAGAAATATTTTTTACACGTTTTGTTTATTAGATAAAGAGTAAATATCTATCATTCAGCTATGTTGACAGTTTCCCTGACTGGTCCATTTGGTCATTGTGGTTATTTTGAATATCATCTAAATCCTGCCATATATTCCTATATAAAATTCATAATAAAGTCAAATTACCGAATGATTTATTAAAACAGCTTGGTGTAGGTGAGACTGAGATGACGCAACCCTGCCAGGAAGTGGTTTTAGATAGGGCCACATCTCACACATTTCAATGAGATAATGAGGTCTGGTGGAGCTGATGTCTAAATGGTAGATGTAAACTCTACTTCTCTGCTCAACCCTTTGGTTCTTCGAGGTTTATTACCTCTCTACTTTACCTCTTTACCATAAACTCCTGCCTACAGCCTTCTGTTTTTTCCTGCCCAGAATAGAAAGTTGCATCCAATGGCAAATTTTTCCAGGAAGAACTGCAGTAGGCCTTTCATTTTTGAAGTCCACTCTACACTCTCTCTCTCTCTGTTGAGAAGATGGAGAAATCTGCAGGGATGCACAAAGGTTAGATTGAGCAATAACACACCTGGTAATCAGGCATCTGACCAGGGACACACACGTATCCATCCTGTGGTCCCATTTTGGCCTTTATACAGTGGGTACAGTGGGACTGTTATCTTCTGCTTTTTTTTTTTTTTTTTTTTTTGAGACAGGGTCTTACACTGTTGCCCAGGCTGTAATGCAGTGGTTGATTGAACAGTACCACAACCACTCAAGTTGCTGGGACTATAGACACACATCACTAAGCCCTGCTAATTTTTCATAATTTGCTTTAAATTTCAAAATATTAATTAAAGGGGTATGACTGGTTTTGTCACATGGATACATAGAATAAGGTTAAGTCAGGTCTTTTGGTGTACCCATCACCAGAATAGTGTTCGATGTACCTAACAGGAAAGTTCTTACACCATAACCTCCCTTCCTTGCCCCTCTTGGTTCCTTGTGTCCTTTGCTTTGCTTAGTTTCTGTGTGTACCCATCTATTAGTTCCCACTTATAGGGGAGAATATATGGTATTTGGTTTTCCATTTATGAGATACTGCACTTAGGATAATGATCTCCACTTCCATCCAAGTTGCTACAAAAGAAATAATACTCCTTGCCATTGTGCAGGCTATCTGTTCCTTCTGTTGATTATTTCCTTTGCTGTGCAGAAGCTGTTTAGTTTAATCCCGTTCCATTTATTTATTTTTGTTGTTGCTGTATTTGCCTTTGGGGGTCTTAGTCATAAATTCTTTTCATAGGCCAATGTCTAGGAGAGTTTTTCCTATGTTTTCTTCTAGGATTATGGCTTCAAGCCTTAAACTTAAGTCTTTAATCCATCTTGAATTAGTTTGTAGTTTATGGCAAGAGATAGGGGTCGTGTTTTCTTCTACATATGACTCTGATTTTCCCAGCACCATTTATTTAATAGGGTTTCCTTCCCTCAGTCAATATTGTCTGCTTTGTCAAAGATCAGTTGGTTGTAGATATATGGTTTTATTTCTGGGCTCTCCATTCTGTTTCAATGGTCTATGTCTCTACTTTTATACCAGCACCATGCTGTTTGGGTTATGCTAGGCTTATAGTATAATTTGAAGTGAGGTAATGTGATGCCTCCAGGTTTATTCTTTTTGCTTAAGTTGCTTTGGTTATTTGGGATTTTTTTTTTAATTTCAAATGATACTTAGAGTTATTTTTCTAGGCCTGTGAAATATGATGCTAGTATTTTGATGGAGATCACACTGAATTGCATTGAATATTTAATTCACTTTGGACAATATGGACTCTTTTTTTTTTTTAAGACAGAGTCTCATCATGTCACCCTCGGTAGAGTGCTATGATGTCACAGCTCACAGCAACCTCAAAATTTTGGGCTTAAGCAATTCTCTTGCCTCAGCCTCCCAAGTACTGGGACTACAGGCACCCACCACAATGTGTGGCTAATTTTTTGTTGTAGTTGTCTTTGTTTGGCAGGCCCAGGCTGGGTTTGAACTCACCAGCCCCAGTGTATGTGGCCAGCATCCTAACCATTGAGCTATGGGTGCCAAGCCAGACAATATGGACAATTTTTAACAGTGTTGATTTCATCAGGCCACGAGCATGAGATGGTTTTGCATTTGTTTGTGTCACATGTAATTTCTTTCCTCAGTATCTTATAGTTCTCCTTCCAGAACTCTTTAACCTGCTTTGCTAAGTATATTTCTAGGTAGTTTATTTTATTTGTAGCTATTGGGAATAGTATTGAGTCCTTGATTTGTTTCTCCACTTGACTGTTAGTATATAGAAAGGCTACTGATTTGTGTACATTGATTTTATAACCAATTTTGCTTAATTGAGATTGAGATTAATTGAGATTTTGCTTAATTTATTTATCAATTATACCAGGAGTTTCTTGGTGAAGTCTTTAGGGTTTTCTAGACACAACATCATATCATCAGCAAGGAGGGATAGTTTGATTTCTTCTTTCTTATTTTGGATGCCCTTTATTTCTTTCTCTCTCTCTTTTTTTTTTTTTTTTTGCAGTTTTTGGCAGGGGCTGGGTTTGAACCTGCCACCTCTGGCATATGGGGCCAGCACCCTACTCCTTTGAGCCATAGGCACCACCCCATTCTTTCTCTTGATTGATTGCTCTGCCTAACACTACTAGTACTGTGTTCAATAGGAGTAGTGACAGTGGGCACACATGTTTTGTTCCAGTTCTCGGGGGAATGCTTTCCACTTTTCCCCATTCAGTATGATGTTAGCTGTGGGTTCATCATGTATGTCATAATGTTGAGATACATTCCTCCTATGCCTAGTTTGTTGAGTGTTTTTTAATCATGAAAGAATGCTGGCTTTTATCAAATTCTTTTTCTTTATCTATTGAGATAATAAGATAGTCTTGTTTTTGTTTCTGTTTATGTGATGAATAACACTTATTTATTTGTGCATGTAGAACCATCCTTGCCTCCTTGGGATGAAACCCACAGTGATCATGGTTGATTATCTTTTTGATGTGCTGTTGAATTGGGTTGCTAGTATTTTGTTGTGATTTTTGCATCTATGTTCTTAAGGGATAGTAGTCTCTAGCTTTCCTTTTTTGTTATGGTGATCCTGGCTTCATAGAATGAATCAGGGAGGACTCCCTTTTCCTCGATGTTGTAGCATACTTTCTGTATAATAGGTATACGTTCTTTTTTGTTCATCTGATAGAATTCAGTTGTGAATCCATCTGCTCTGGGGCTTTTTGTGGGAAGAATTTTTTATTACTACTTCAGTTTTGCCTTTTATTATTTGTCTTTTCAAGATTTCTATTCTTCCTAATTTAGGCTGGAGAGGTTGTTTGTTTCCAGGAATTTATCTTTTTCCTGTACATTTTCTAGTTTGCGTGCATAGAGAATTTTATAGTATTCACAGACTGTATTTTATATTTCTGTGGTATCAGATATTTTGTCTCCTTTTTTATTTCTGATTGAGTTTATGCAAGTCCTGTCTTTTCTCTTGTATTTCTAGTTAATCTGGCTAGTGGTCTATCAATTTTGCTTATCTTTTCAAAAAACCAACTTTTTGTTTCAGTGATTCCATTGTATGCCCCCCCTCCCCCTATTATTTAGTTTGGTTCTGAGTTTTTTTTTTTTTTTTTTTTTTTTGAGACAGAGCCTCAAGCTGTCCCCCTGGGTAGAGTGCCATGGCATTACAGCTCACAGCAACCTCCAACTCCTGGGCTCAAGCGAGTCTCTTGCCTCCGCCTCCCAAGTAGCTGGG
>CAUYTI010136929.1:0-94261 GCA_963575145.1 Galago senegalensis
TGTGGTCCCAGCTACTTGGGAGGCGGAGGCAAGAGACTCGCTTGAGCCCAGGAGTTGGAGGTTGCTGTGAGCTGTAATGCCACGGCACTCTACCCAGGGGGACAGCTTGAGGCTCTGTCTCAAAAAAAAAAAAAAAAAAAGGCTACAAATGAAAATGTCCACAGGGACAAAGTATATAATGGAGATGAGTGAGGGAAGGGAGGGTGTGGGAAGTCAGTGCTCCTAATGCCAAGAAAGGTTTCCATGGTGTTCAGCACAAAATAAGAAATCTAGGTTGGAACAACTTGATCTGAATAGATAGAATTGGCAAAAATACATACAGGATTCCTTTGAGAAACATGCCTGAGACAGAGTATAAAGAAAGAAGACTCTGGGGAACATAGTACCTGTGGATAGCATTTATTTTTCTTTGACTTTGGTTAGATTATTATTTTATGTTTATCATTAGTGTTTGAGTGTATGTTACATGCTCCATATATTGCATTATCTAGATACTGTATGAATTTGGAGAGGCTCCAGAAGAGACAGATAATTTGCAGGCCTAGGAGATTTAGTGTTGAAAGAACAGGAGAAGTGAAGTCTCTAAGAAGGATGAAAGTGATGGGATACAGAGATGGAAAAAGACTACATTTTGACAAATTTAAGGAGTCTTTTTTAGAATGTAGGCAAATAGTAAAGGTCTATGGAACTATGAAATTTCTGTTATATAAGACAAAGTCTGTTCCTTAATTTTCCCCAGGTTCAGGACATCCCTAGCAGACAACACATATTTCAAATTGTGTGAAGTATGACAATGACAAAGACAAAATGTGTAAAGTATGACAATGACAAAGACCTTGCATTCTGTGGCAGTACCATTCACCTCAAGTTAAGTCTAGGAAGTTGAGTATGTCATCTATTTATCTGTAATTAAGAGCTATAGCCCTTCCTGGTTTACAACATACACAATATTTGTTTTCTTTTGAAAAACAAATGCTGAAAACACACAACCTTCAGCTCTATAGTGGTTCAGAGATTTTTAAGTAAGGTCCTTTCAATACTAAATCAGTCTCTCTCTCTCTGTCTCTCACTCTCTCCTCTCATTTTCTCTGAATCTTTTAATGTCGACTCACATTGAATGTCTTCCCTTTTTCCTCATTTCCTTTTACACTCATGTACACACACAGAGAACCCATCTTCTTCACCTAGAGCACTTCCACTCACCTTCAGATATCACATGTTCCAGGAAGACTTCACTGTCTCACAATCTATGATCCTAGGATACCTTATACTATCCTAAAAATAGCAAACATCAATTTGTATTCTAATTTTCTCATGGGTTAATGGTATCCTTCCAGGTAGACTATATAACCAAAGTAAAAGAGGCCATATCCACTTTGCGTATCTGTGTATCCCTTGTGTCTGGGTGATAACTGTACATGGCAAGCGAGCGTTCCACAAATACCTGTGTAATTAAACCAAATTGACTTGGAAGCCCCATAGTACTATTCATCATGCAAACGCAAATACAAAAACATAGAGGCAGACTGGGATCAGATCAAACTAAAAAGCTTCTGCACAGCCAAGAACACAGTAAGTAAAGCAAGCAGACAGCCCTCAGAATTGCTGGGAGAAGATATTTGCAAGTTATGTCTCTGACAACGGCTTAATAACCAGAATCCACAGAGAACTCAAACATATTAGCAAGAAAAGAACAAGTGAACCCATCTCAAGGTGGGCAAGGGATTTGAAGAGAACCTTCTCTAAAGAAGACAGGCACATGTCCTATAGATATATGAAAAATGCTCATCATCCTTAATCATCAGAGAAATGCAAATCAAAACTACTTTGAGATATCATCTAATACCAGTAAGATTAGCCCATATAACATAATCCCCAAATCAGAGATACTGGCATGAATGTGGAGAAAAAGGAACACTTCTACACTGCTGGTGGGAATGGAAACTTATACACTCCTTTTGGAAAGACATCTGGAGAACACTTAGAGAACTAAAAATAGACCTGCCATTTGATCCTACAATTCCTCTACTAGGTATATATCCAGAAGACCAAAAATCACATTATAACAAAGATATTTGTACAGAATGTTTATTGCAGCCCAATTCATAATTTCTAGGTCATGGAAGAAGCCCAAGTGCCCATCAACCCACAAATGGATCAATAAATTGTGGTATATGTATACCATGGAATATTATACAACCTTAAAGAAAGATGGAGACTTTACCTCCTTCATGTTTACATGGATGGACCTGGAAAATATTCTTCTTAGGAAAGTATCTCAAGAATGGAAGAAAAAGTATCCATTGTACTCAGCCCTACTATGAAACTATATTATAGCTTTCAAATGAAAGCTATGACCCAATTATAGCCCAAGAATATGGGGAAAGGGGAAATTGAGGGGAGGGGAGGGAGGAGGATGCATGAAGGGAGTGTGATTGTTGGGACCATGCCTATGGTTCATCTTACAAGGGTACATGTGAATTTCTCTAAATGTAGAATATAAATGTCTTAACACAATAATTAAGAAAATTCCGTGAAGGCTATGTTAACCAGTTTGATGAAAGTATTTCAGATTGTATATAGAACTAGCACTCTCTACCCCATGACTACATTAATGTAAATCATAATAGCTATGATTTAATAAAAAAGGAAAATAATAATAAAAATTAAAAAACAAACAGAAAAAAATAAACTTGGTTTATTAATTTAAAAAATGAAATTGTTTGTATGAGATTGCTAACTTTGTCCATCTCCAAAATCATCTTGGCTAGTCTAGGTCTTTTGCCTTCCTATATGAGATTTAGGATTAGGTTGTCAATATCTACAAAATAGCTTGCTGAGGTTTTGATTGGATTATGTTGAATCTATAGATCAGGTTAAAGAATTAATATATTAACAATATTGAGTCTTCCAAACTAATAATACCCAAAAACTTTCACACACACACACATTCATACACACACATGTGGGAGTAGAGAAAGAGAAGATTGAGTTTTTTTGATTGTTTTTTGAGATCTAGCCTCAAGCTGTCACCCTGGGTAGAGTGCTGTGGCATCACAGCTCACAGCAACCTCCAACTCCTGGGCTCAAGTGTTTCTCTTGCCTCTGCCTCCCAAGTAGCTGGGGCTACAAGCATCTGCCACAATGCCTGGCTATGTATTTTGGTTGCAGCCTTCATTGTTTTTTGGCAGGGCCAGACTGGATTCAAACCCACCAGCTTAGGTGTATGTGGCTGGCACCTTAGCCTCTTGAGCCACAGGCGCTGAGCCAAGGATTGAGATTTATTATAGGGTATGGATTCATGAAACTGTAGAGTTTAGATAGAGGTGGAGAGAAAGGCCATCTGTAACTTGTTCCTGATCTTAGGGGGAAAGCATTTAGTTTATCACCACCAAGTATTATGTCCATTGTATATTTTCCTGGTTGTTCTTTATCAGGTTGAGAAATTTGTTCTTTTTTTATAGTTTGCTGAGTGTTTTTATAACAAATAGATGTTGAATTTTGTCAAGTGCCTTTCTTACATCTGATATGAACATATGATTTATCTTTAAGCTTGTTGGTGTGGTGGTTTACACTGATGGGTTTTTGAATGTTGAACCAACCTTAAATACTCGGAACAAATTCTTCTTGGTCATGGTACACAATTCTTTTTATATATTGTTAGATTTAATTTACTAATATTTTGTTAGGGGGTTTGTATTATGTTTGTGAGCATTATTAATCTGTAGTTTCCTTTCTTATAGTGTTTTTGTTATATATTTAAATATATCAAAGAAATAGATCCTAATACAAATCATGATTATAAACCCAATGGACAAAACTAATCTATGGATACAGTCAATAGTTTATTGCAGGTATATTTTCTCAATGACTGATTTACAATAATGTCACATCTATTTGGCATCCTTGAAAAAATTCTAGAATCCAGAGGTAAATAAAAAAAGGTTTGGGATGACTCATTAATTAAATGAATATCCATTATTGAAAATACATAGATTTCATCAGAGCTTATCCACTTCTATTCGATGTAGAATATTAATTTTGGTAATATTTCCTTCAAACACACAGACTATAAAACACAAATAATTGGGGGCTGGAGGAATACCTATAGAAATATTATGTACAGAAGTTAGAAATTATAGATGCCTATGCTGGAGTACTGGCTGCACAAACACCAGTCACAGGAACTAAAAAGAATGCTGATGTGGGGATGGGCTCAAAAGCTTCTCACAACTTATTAGGCAATAGAAATATGACAGTATTACAACTACACACTTGTTGCTTTCACAGACATGTCCATGAATCCTCAAGAAAAAGCTTAAATTTTATCTCTCTGTTTTCATTCCATACAGCTAGCCTTTTCAGAAGAGACAATGCTGATCAGAAAATATACCGTGAAAAAATTTAGCCAAGAGAGTAATTATTGTGTAATGTGGTAAGTTCCGATTGTCCTTGAAACTCTGCTCGATTGGCAGAACAATCGAGCTTTAGCACATGATAAAGCTATAATTTATCTGAAAGAGCATTTTTTGGCACAATTTTTCTTCTGAGCTTTTTCTTCCCAAGGAAGCAAATTTGCATTAAGGATATCAGAATGGGCAGGGAAAGACCAAGGGAATGGCATCTTTCATCCCCAACTCACATAGGACCAGGGTCATCTGATCAAATTTCTGGAAGCCGGCCTTGGTGCCTTCACGTCTTCACTTCTATTTTCTGCTCAGTCAGTAGTGATCTGGAATTTAATTCCCACGTATTTTGTGAAATTACTCACACTGTTCAATCAAGGGCACTTTCCCGTGGACCTGTGACTTGGACTCTGTGATAGTTGCCAACACTGACCTCCTTCTTTCTTTAATTTCTTTTGTCTTAGTTTCTTGGACATTAGATTGTCTTCGTTTTCATTCTGTATCTTTGGTCCAACCCTCTTTGCTATTTTCATAGTCTTTACTTTAGCAACACAGTCACAGATACACACATCACTCTTCTCTAGAATTTATCCTTATCCTTTGATCCTCTTACTCTACACTTTACCAATGAGTTATTTTATCCAAATATATGGTTTCAGTGATCATTCCTATGTAAAACTTAGGCCTCTTGATTTTCATATGCTAAAATCTTTTGTACACTCCTCCTCCTAGAAGCTTCATATATAACTTCAACCCAGTCTGACCAAAACTAATCTCTTCACCTTCCCTCTAATGCACTTTTCTCTGTGTATTCTCTGCTATATTAGTTTTCTATTGTTCTAACAACTTAGCACAAACTTTGTGACTTGATATAGAACATATTTATCATAATTCACGGTCAGAAATCTGAAATAGTTCTCACTGTACTAAAGTCAATGTGCTCACGTGACTACATTCCTTCCCAGATCTCTAGGGGAACATCTGATTCTTGTGTTTTTTCCAGCTTCTGCTACCTGAGGTTCTTTGTTTATGGTTTCTTCCTCTAGCAGTAAAGTTCCTTTTAATGTATTTGTTTATTCTGACCTCCTTTTCTACTTCTTTCATCTACATTGAAGAACCTTGTGAGGGAGGCATCTGTGACTCAAAGGAGTATGGCGCTGGTCCCATATACCAGAGGTGGCGGGAAAAATGCAAAAAAAAAAAAAAAAAAAGAACCTTGTGATGACAGTGGGCTAACCAGGATAATCCTGTTTTAAGGTCAGCTGATTAGCAGCTTTAATTCCATGTACAACCTTTATTCTCCCTTGCCACATTATGTAACATATTTACAGGATCTTGAAATTAGGTCACAAACATATTTTGAGGGAGCCATTATTCTACCTATCATCCCTACTTTTGTGGATGACACCCACAAGCCAAAAGGCTAAAGGTATCCTAGACTTCTTCTCTTCCAAACTCTACACACAGGATGTTAACAGGACTTGTTAATACTATACCCTGATTTTCCTTAAGATATTCTTATCCTTCACATAACCCTCCATCCCTGCTTAAACACAGAAGTTCATGCTTTTATTATTTCTCAGCAAGGTTATAGTAGCAGCCTCCTACTTGTGCTTCCTGTGGTGTTCCTGCTCCATCCTCTCTCCCATAAAGTTAATCTGTATATTTCTCTATTCTTCTGGTATAGATAGGTGATAGATGATAGATTTAGATCTGACTATTACATTTTTATACAACCCTTTCAATAGCTAGTCATGACCTCAAGCTATAAAGTCAAATACCTAAGACTCTCACTCAAGGCCTTCAGGCTTGGCTCTTACAAACCTGTTTACTCTCATTCCTATCATGAGAGTGAATTTCATCACATGTCCTATGCTCTAACCATAGTACATTCTGCTCAGTTCCTGGTTAAATTATGCTGCTTCTTCCTTTATTTGCCTTTGCAGTTGATATATCTACCATGTCAAAAGCTATCCTTTCACTTCCTCTACCTTCTAGCTATCTATACTCATCCCCTCATGACTTTATATAAGCAAATTTCTTTCAGAAACACTTTCCTGACTTACCTAGGTGTAGAGTTAGCTCTCTCTACACTCACAGAGTACTGAACTCTATCAGAATACTTACTCTCTTATAACTTCAGTTTACTTGTCTGTCTTATTTGTGACATCTTTGAAAACTTCCATTCTGTACATCAGAGCTCCAGAACGATTGGTAGAAAGTAGATACAGAAGTTTACTTACCAAATGAATCTCAAGGGTATAAATCTATTCTGGGACCTAAAGGAATATTTTATTATGAGCTTGCTGAGAATAGTCCTAGAGCTAATCTAGTCTGCTAAGCTTTCTCCAAGTAAAAGCAGTAATTTAAAACCACCCCATCTGAAGAACTGGACAAGAATTCAGATGTTTTCTGTAAGAGGAAGTCAGGAAACATTTCTTCTGGCTTCATTTTAGAATTGTAGACTAAGAAGCAGGCTTATGAAAGTGAGCAAGGATACATACACCAGATAAATTTTATAGGAGTTAAAATGACATTCCCCTCTTGTCTCAATTCTTAATTGGCTGCTCCTGGTCACTGGGGTGTTTATACAGCCTCAAGGCTGGCTCCATTCTGTTGCCATCTGTCTCAGTTATAAGCTCACTACAAGTTCCATATGGCTCCTTAATTCCAATGAGCCTCAAGTGTTCTCATATTCCATGGGGCCAGTTGAGACAAATTACTTACCTTATTTGTTTTGGGTTTGGAATAACTGGGAAGTAAAATTAACAGAACCTCAAATCTCTCAAAATGCTTTTCTTTTAATAGAAGAGGCTGCTATGGGCAACTGGCATATCTGTGGCCTTTACCACATTTATTTACTCTCGAAATAGAGAAGATATTTTGGCTCTTAAAATAATGGCAAGAGGGTCATATTTTTATTTATAGAGGATATCACTCGCATAATTCCCCCAGATTAATGCTCAACTCTGTTTCTTTCATAGTATACATAAATTATTATCCTTTGATTTGATACTGCTGCTACAGCTAGTCTGCTATACCCGGGCACTTTGTGGTCAGAAACTACTTATACATTTATCCAATCAAAGATTTTCATTCAATAAAAAGACATTCATCATCTGATATTTTTTCTCATGAGGATTTTTAAATCTTCATTTCCCTTGCTCTTCTATTTCATGACTGCCCTGCCGAGTCTTCATCTTTGATCTGTGTAGCCATCTGCCTTACCCATTGTAACAGTGCTGGAGAACTTGGAAAACTACATAACTTGGCCTCATAACAAATTTACTGTCTACCTGGTTTGATAGGATCTTCAATCTATTATCATTTTCTTTCTTGTCATCCAAAAGTTTTTATCTTCTTACTCTCAATAAAAAATTCAAAGCCTTACCATCCTCCTCATAATTTAAACTTTTTCTCTTTTCTCCTCCACTCTCACTTAAATTTCTGCTTTTTTTTTCTTTCTTTATTTCTTTCTTTTCTTTCTTTTTTTTTTTTTTGAGATCATTTTACTCTCAAAAGTAAGAGTTGATAGAATGCCATAGCATCATCATAGCTCATAGCAACCTCAGTCTATTGGGCCCAGAGATCTTTTTGCCTCAGCCTTCCATGTAGCTGAGACTTACAGAAACCCACTATAATGCCTTCCTAGTTTTTTCTACTTTTTGTAGAGACAAGGTCTTGCTCTTGATTAGGCTGGTCTCAAACTCATGAGCTCAAGCAATCCACCTGCTTCAGCCTCCCACAGTGCTAGGATATAGGCGTGAGCCACCACGCCCAACCTAACTTTCTACTTTTTATATCTCGGCTAATTGATGGGGTCAACTCATTTTATTTGCTTCATTTTGGTTTGGGAAGATTAATTATTCCATTGAAGTCTAATCCACCCAGAGGTGCTCTTGAATACATAGCTTATGTTCTCAAGGGGCCTTGCTTTATCGGTTAATCGCTCTGTCTTGAATCGTGATCTGTTTCTTGCCTATTAGTTCCTATTGTTTAATGTTACTCAGTAAAGCATTCAGGTCAATAAACACTCCTTATGTAAAACATAAAGACTGTGGGACCCCTACTTTCCATATTATACCAATCTCCTACCATCCTTGTCATCAGAATTTCTTGAGCCCTTTCTCTGTGCTTGCTGTCTGCCCCTACTCTCTAGATTATACCAATCACTTACATTCTTTGTCATCAAAAGTTCTAGAGATTTTTCTCGGTACTTGCTGTACTCTTTACTTCCTTCCTCTCTTCCTTCCTCCACCTCCATCAATTACCTTAAAGAAAGCATGTTTATCATCCACAGAAATTTATGCTTTCCTTGTACCTCTGTCATCTACATGGGCTTCTTTTTCTCTGGCTATCCCTTAAAATATTAATATCTCTCCATTGTTGCCAACTGAGCCAAGCTAATCACACAATAACATGTGACACTGGGTGTCATTTTGGGGGTTAAGTGAGGGTAGTTGTTCTAAGGCCAGTGTTGGGTATTTCCCAAGCCTTGCTACTAGATTATAAAGAAAGTAAGGCAAAGACCAAATTCTGCACACAGGCTGACTACAGGCATTCAGTCAACAAATACTCAATTGCAAACAGGCATTAAGCAGCTCTAAGAGTGATTTGATCTTTAATTTTGATATTGAAATACATCTGCTTCTTTCTTCAGTTTTATGGGACACTCTGATTTGAGTTACTTTGTGTGTGTGTTTGGGGGGGGTGTAAATGATTGTGTGTGAATCCTTGTGTGTTCATGTTGGCATGTCATGAAAGAGGTGGAAAATTCAGTTGCAAAAAACCACATTTCTACATTCTTCTGTGCTAACTTCAGCAAGGAAAGGGGGAAAGCATAGGAGACAGAAAAATATTTTATTTTCTTCAGTTCTGATCATTTGAGAGTGCACTAGCATTCAGATCTATTTTTAAATAAGTTGCAAGAACATCTGCTGATGTTCATTTGGAAATATTCTCAGGGATCTAGGAATTATTAGGGTTATGTTACCTTTTCCTTTTTAAATTTCTTTCTTAGAACAGATATATAATATATTACTTGAAAAAATTTTTATTTTCTTTGACCATATTTCACATGTATAATAAGAAATAGTTGAGTGGGATTTTGTTGATTTCTCCAAAAGAATTATTCATAATATTTAGCATTCCAACATGATTAACTGAAATAGTTACAAAGTCACTCGTAATCTGTCAATTTACCAAGTCGAATGGTTTTTGCATTTTGTTTCTTTTAGTACTTGCACACAAAATATCGCTTTTATAGATGTAATCAGAGCATATATAAAATTTCTTTTCTAGAATTATACTAGTATTTATTCTTGATGCTACCCAATCTTTATAATTACTGTTACTGGTTGTGACAAAATATGCCATAGAGTAGACATATTTCTTTATTTACACCCCTTTTCTTACCATTTGCTGCTTCTGGTTTGCCATTATGAATATGTTATACTAAACATCTCTATAGATAATGTTTTCTTTCCTGTTGCATTATTACTTACAAAAAATTCACATTCCTTTTCAGCCTTTTGGCTACGATCCAGTGTAAAATAAATTTCCTGAGTGATATTACTAGATCAAAAGTACAAACATGCTTATAATTTTTATTGCATGCTGCACATGATTTCCCAGAAAATTAAAAAAATAATTGTAATAATGATTTATTAATTGTACAATAAATCCCAGGAAACATATTGCTACTAGACAGATATAAATGAAAAAGAGAGCCCTTTTCTAGGGGAACTAATTCCATATTCTCTCCTAGGGCTTCCTGTCTTTTGTTATAAGTGAGAAAATCATTTATCAGCCAGTAGTAAGCTTAAGAATTATAGAGTGTTTCAATTAAAATGCAGATTTGGGGGCTATTGGTGCACATATGCTGATTAGAAAGAACTAAAAGGGCACCTATGCTATCTGTACTTTTAAAATCACACTGAGATGATTCTGATACTCGTGATTCACAAGCCATGATTAAGTAGCACTGCTTTATATGCCAATGACATCAGACCTGTATTGTTGACCTGCCCTGCCCCAAGTGCCTTGGCCCACTGACTTTAGAGATAAACATATCTCACAAATATCTCCAACTAAACTCCTCATCGCCCTTCTCTTTTAGCATTGTCCCTTTCTTTTGCATTCAGCATAATAAATAGCGTCTTGTTCCTGCACTTGAATTTTATCTTTTAATGCCCACTTCTTTGTGGGCATTACTCATGTGTAATATTTTACATTTGGGCTATGTAATTAAATAAGTTCCTAAAGTACTCTCTGAAAAATAAAGACAACTCCCAAAATATTTATTTTTATATTATATTTATGACCCTTCAGTTATCTGTTAAATTTTATTCTGGAAAATTCTAAATAAATAATAATTCTATAGTAAAGAGTCAACCATATTTTGGGAAAGTGTATTTGTACATATATTATATATTATAAATATATACTTGTGTCTCCATATAATACACATATGCATATACACATATGTAACAAAGACCATTCTTTTTAAAATAAAATGACTAATCTGAAGATGTCATCTTCAAACTATCCTTGTTACATATTTATTTCAAAAATAAGAGTTGGAAACTTATGCACTGCTGGTGGAAATGTAAGCTAGTATGTTCGTTTTGGAAGTTTGGAGAACACTTAGGGATCTAAATGTAGACCTGCCATTTGATCCTGCAATTCCTCTTCTAGGTGTATATCCAGAGGACCAAAAGTCATTTAGCAATAAAGATATTTGCACCAGATTGTTCATTGCAGCTCAATTAATAATTGCCAAGTCATGGAAGAAGCCCAAGTGCCCATTGACTCATGAATGGATTAATAAATTGTGGTATACGTATACCATGGAATACTATGCAGCATTAAAAAAATAAAGACTTTACTCTTTTATGTTTACATGGATGGAGCTGGGAAATATTCTTCTTAGTAAAGTATCTCAGAAATGGAAAAAAAAATATCCAATGTACTCAGTACTACTTGTGAAACCAATTTTATAATCACTCACACTTGCATATGAAAAATGAAACACAACTATAGCCTAGGATGAAGGAGGGAAAGGGAGGAGAGGGGAAAGGGGGTGGGTCGATAGAGGGAGGGTTAGTAGGGGGACCACACCTATGAAGCATATGGCAAGTTCAAGTTGGATCTATGTAGAACACAAATGTCTTAACTCTGTAATTGGGTAAATGAGTTGAAGGCTATGTTGATTAGTAGGATGTAAGCACTCCAGTTTGTACAAATTATCAACACATTGAATCCCATAATGGCATAAATGTATTTACAATCTATGTACAAATGATTTCATTTAAAAAAATTAGAGTTGGAAGATGTTATTTGTTATTTGAAATTTATCAGAAAAGTTCTGTAACTACAGATGAAATACTCCTCTCACCTCCCAACCTCCCAATAATATCAAGAATTTTGTTTATTCTTTAATTCAGCATTTTTGGAAGACTGACCTTACTACTTTCACTATAGTTTATATTACTATTTCTTAAATTAGTGCAGATTAATTTGATTACATGATCCCAGTTTTCTACTGTTTAGCCCCCACACCTTCCTCTTTCATGATCCCAGTTTTCTACTGTTTACCCCCCATGCCTGCCTCTTTCATGATCCCAGTTTTCTACGGTTTACCCCTCACACCTGCCTCCTTCATGATTCCAGTTTTCTGCTGTTTACCCCCCACACCTGCCTCTTTCATGATCCCAATTTTCTATTGTTTACCCCCATGCCTGCATCTTTCATGATCCAAGTTTTCTTCTGCTTGTCCCCACTCCTGCCTCTTTCATGATCCTAGTTTTCTACTGTTTACCCCCATGCCTGTGTACCTATCCACACTGTTCTACCCTGCCACCTTCACCTTCAACACTTATGTAAAATTCTCTTGTCATTATCCAAAATGTCCTGATTTCTTTTTATTTTATTTGACTTCTGTGTGTAATGAAAAATGTAATCCACCTGACATAGATCTATCAGAGTTTATTCATTTTATTTTAAAGCACACTTTGTATTACCTGTTTTATCTCTTCTTCTTTGATAGGTTAATTTCTGTATGTTTCACATCTTTACCTTTTTTAAAGGTTTTTCTCTCCTCCTTACTTGTCTCTAGTACTGACTAGTTAGTATGTGTTTGTGTTTTCTTTGTCATACCTTTTATTGTATCACAACCTAATTTCCTTTCTGGCTGAAGATACCACGAACTTCTTTTCTGTCTGAATCCTCAATACTAAACACAGTAATTGCGAGGAAGTTATCCTAATGCAGAATATTTTACTCCATATGTAAATATTGCTATGAAATGTAAGCTAAAAGGAGTTTAATGACTCTTGGAATTTCCTACCCCATTCATAACATCTCTGTTTCAAGTCCTAATTTCTGTGCCAAGGACCAAACTGATTTCCTTTTAATATGTTTCAGCAACATTTACTTTGGTGACAACCAACTCTAAGTCATCAGAAGCATTCTTAGAAGATGTTTGCATGTTGGTTAGAATAATAGGTCACAGAATTTATACTTGGAATTCTGCTTTGGAGGAACCTTATGATCTCAGAGATAGATAGGCTGATTGCTGCTGCCCACGGACCCCTAATGGCAGGGAGTCTATGATTTCTGCATTTGACACACTCAGTGCTTTCATATCCACACAAGTAATTGTAATATAAACAAAAATGTGAAATAGAAACTAAAGAGAAACTCATGATCCTGAGGTTTTAAAAAATGTGATGCCAGTGGGACAGCAGCCTCATGGCCTGGCCTGAGGTTTTGGCTGCTTGCTATAGCCATTCCTCTGGTTTCATCAGGTTTGCAAATACTTTCTGTCTTCAGAAGTGGCTATAGCTGTCACTATTCAGTTTCTTTGGTCTCCTAATATTCAAAATCAATAGTATAGATACTGTCTTTATTGTGAGAACCATAAGCAGTTAAAACTTAGTAGCCATAGAACTTAATTTTGAGGTTGGCAATTTTTAACTTTCTGGTTTACTATGCTAATTATGGTCACATTTTTGCCCTTTTGCAAGTGAAAACACTACACATTCCAAAAGGTACTTGGTATAGCATCTGTAACACCCTCCACAGTAAGAAAACAGTAAGAATGATGGGCTTCATTTTTCACAAAAGCAAATAAGTCACGGAGATGTTTTATGGCCCACGCACTACAGATCAGTAATGACCAAAGGAGAAAACTGGCAGCCACATAAGCACTTGCAGATTCTTGAACATACCAAACCCAGTGGCAGGCATGGTAATAAATCATGAGCGTTATGAACATTTTTCCCTTCAAATATTCTCAAGTGGAATTTTCCTTAAATACAACCCCCTTTTTTTTTGAGGGTAGGAAATAGGTATGAAGAAGAAAAGTCTTATCTCTGATAATAGTTTTACTTATTTATGCATATTTTTCAAAGTATCCATGTATATTTATATTTATTCATTTAAACAGGTAATATGTGCCTATAGTCAAACAATCACAAGTATAAGATATACAGTCAAAACACGTCTTCATCACATTCCTTTCCTGCCTCTCATGTCTCTCCAGAGTTTCCATTTCTCTCCAGTTACCAATTTCCTGACTGACAGTTAAGACTCATGTTTTTCCATTTATATATACATCTTTCCTTGTTCAAGGGACTTAAATTATTTCTAGTTTCAACTCAGAAATTTCCAGCTGCTGAAAGAAGTTCGACATTAGAATATTATCTATTTTCTTTTCTAAGAAAACCGCAGATTCAGAGCTACTATCACTCCTAATCAGTTATCTCACTTTAAAAGAGAAACGCATTTGTTTCAATCAAAGCTGGTGACACACAGGAAGAACACAGAAATATTAAAGCAACAGCCAAAGTTGCAAAGTAAAAATAATGATATTGGCTGAACTCTCACAATACATCTTATTTACATTAGCTGCCTCTTTTTGAAGTTATTCTGGAAAGTTTCTTATATCTACTAGAAGCCAATTTAGGGAGTAAATTTTAATGGACAGTTTGAACATACTAAATGTGCTCAATTTCACATTAAAAAGGAAACTTATAAGAGTGTTACAGTATTATTGTCCAGATACAGTAAAGTAAAGCAGGAAAAAAAAACTTCATTTTTCACTTCAGAAAGCCTTCTCCTTTCTTGTGAATTTCTTTCATTTTCTCATCTAATATGAATCCACCAGCAAAATAGAGTATTTGGGAAGTAAGGAAGACAGAGTTATATTGATTTTTTTTTACCATCTGCTCATTATAAATGTTTAGGATTAAGAATTTGGCTCAGTGCCTGTGGCTCAAGCGGCTAAGGCACCAGCCACATACACCTAAGGTGGGGGGTTCGAATCCAGCCCGGACCCACCAAACAACAATGATGGCTGCAACCAAAAAATAGCCAGGCATTGTGGCAGGTGCCTGTGGTCCCAGCTACTTGGGAGGCAGAGACAGGAGACTCGCTTGAGCCCAGGAGTTGGAGGTTGCTGTGAGCAGTGAAGCCATGGCACTCTACCCAGGGGGATAGCTTGAGGCTCCGTCTCAAAAAAAAAAAAAAAAATTACTCAGTGGATGCCTTGCTTGGAAATACAACTGCATTTTGAAAGATACAGATTTAGAAAACTCTGAGGAAAAGAATTTGAGTGACTTGAAAATTTCTTCCATGTGTATGTCTAATCACAAGGAAAATGGATCTTAATACAATTTTAGTTTCTGGGATCAGGATGTTTTTTGTGATGGTGGCAGTTGGCCTCTTGGGAATCTGAGAAATTGTCCAAAATCTGCCTAACAGGAAGAATGAAGTGAAATCCTAGCACAAGCAGACAGGAAACAGCCCTGTTAAGAAAACATTTGGTAAGGGATACCACATAGATTTTGGTCAATGTGCTTCTGGGTCTGAATTCCTATAAATTTTGCCAATTTTGATTCTACTTCTCCTATCATAACACCTATCACCCCTTGTAAACATTGTTTCTGTTATTATTTTTAACAGCCATATCATTTCAATGCTGTGGACTATAACAAATTTCTTTTGCCATTTTCTTGGTATTGAATATTTATTATATAAAACTATAGTGATAATTTTATGTCCTGCTGAGATTAAGAAAACGATAAGTGGGATTATGGATTTAAAAAGTATGAAATTTTAGTGGATAATTAGATTGTCTGTGTAGGCAGGTTACATGACATCTACTTACCATATTATCAGTAGTGTACAAGATTTGGCAACAACTCCCTACCATTAACTGTAATGATATGTGTCCATTTTTTTTTACTATAAGGAGAAAATGATGTCAATTTTCAATATAATTTTTATTTCCTGTGGAACACATCAAATTTCTTTAAAAACTCTTAAAATGTGATGATTGTTTGCTAATCATTAGGATTTTAATTATTTTTCTTTTTTTTATTAAATGATAACTATGTACATTGATGCAATTCTGGGGTACAGTGTGGTGTTTTCACATACAATTTGAAATATTTTCATCAAACTGGTTAACATAGCCTTCATGTCATTTTTTTAGTTATTGTGTTAAGATGTTCATATTCTACTCTTAGAAAAATTCGCTTGTACCCTTGTAAGATAAACCATAGAAGTAATCCCTCCAATCACCCTTCTCCCTTCCCCCTCCCTGTATTCTTAGGCTGTTATTAGGTTATAGATTTCATATGAAAGCTATAAATTAATTTCATAATAGGGCTGTGTACATTGGATACTTTTTCTTCCATTCCTGTGACACTTTGCTAAGAAGAACACTTTCCAGCTTCATCCATGTGAACATGAAGGACATATGGCTGCACACAAAATATTCCTATTCTTTATGGCTGTATAGTATTCCATGGTGTACATATACCACAGTTTGTTGATACATTTGTGGATCGATGGGCACTTGGGCTTCTTCCATGACCTGGCAATTATGAATTGGGCTACATAAATACTCTGATACAAATATTTTTGTTTTAATGTGATTTTTGGTCTTCTGGGTATGTACCTAATAAAGGAATTGCAGGATCAAATGGCAGGTCTATTTTTAGTTCTCTAAGTGTTCTCCAGACGTCTTTCCAAAAGGAACGTATTAGTTTACATTCCCACCAGCAGTGTAGGAGTGTTCCCTTTTCTCCACATCCATGCCAGCATCTTGGTTTTGGGATTTTGTGATATGGGCTAATCTTACTGGAGTTAGGTGAAATCTCAAAGTAGTTTTAATTTGCATTTCTCTGATGATTAAGAATGGTGAGCATTTTTTCATATATCTGTAGGCCATGCACCCATCTTTTTGGAGAAATTTCTCTTCAAGTCCCTTGCCCACCCTGAGAGGGTATCACTTGTTCTCTTCTTGCTAATACATTTGAGTTCTCTATGGATTCGAGTTATTAAAGCTTTGTCAGAGACATAACCTGAAAAAATCTTCTCCCATTCTGAGGACTGTCAGCTTGCTTTATTTACTGTGTTCTTGGCTGTGCAGAAGATTTTTAGTCTGTTCAGGTCCCAGTAGTGTATTTTTGATTTTGCTTCAATTGCCTAAGGGGTCCTCTTCATAAAATATTCGCCCAGGCCAATTTCTTCAAGTGCTTTCCCTACACTTTCTTCTAGTATTTTTATGGTTTCATGTCTTAAGTTTAAATCTTTAATCCAGTGAGACTCTATCTTAGTTAATGGTGAAAAGTGCGGGTCCAGTTTCAGTCTTCTACAAGTTGCCAGCCAGTTCTCCCAGCACCATTTGTTAAATAGGGAAACTTTTCCCACTCAATGTTTTTAATTGGCTTGTCAAAGATCAGGTAGCGGTAAGTAGCTGGGTTCATCTGTTGGTTCTCTATTCTGTTCCATACATCAACCTCTCTATTTTTGTGCCAGTGCCATGCTATTTTGATCACTATGGATTTATAGTATAATCTGAGGTCTGGTAGCGTGATTCTTCCTGCTTTGTTTTTATTCCTGAGTAATGTCTTGGCTATTCAAGGTTTTTCATGATTCCATATAAAATGAAGTATTATTTTTTCAAGATCTTTAAAATATGACAGTGGAGCTTTAATGGGGATTGCATTAAAATTATATATTGCTTTGGGTAGTATGTAAATTTTAACAATGTTGTTTCTTCCCAGCCATGAGCATGGTATGTTTTTCCATTTTTTAACATTTTCAGCTATTTCTTTTCTTAGAGTTTCATAGTTCTCTTTATAGAGATCTTTTACATCCTTTGTTAGGTAAACTCCCAAATATTTCATCTTCTTTGGCATTACTGTGAATGGAATAGAGTCTTTGACTGCTTTTTCAGCTTGGCTGCTGTTGGTATACATAAAGGCTACAGATTTATGGGTGTTGATTTTGTAACCTGAGATGCTGCTATATTCCTTGATCACTTCTAAGAGTTTTTTAGTAGAATCCCTGGTGTTTTCCAGATATACATACTATCATATCATCTGCAAAAAGTGAAAATTTAATCTCTTCTGACCCTATATGGATGCCCTTAATCACCTTTTCTTCCCTAATTGCAATGGCTAAAACTTCCATTACAATGTTAAAGAGCAGTGAAGACAATGGGCAACCTTGCCTGGTTCCTGATATGAGTGGAAATGATTTCAATTTAACTCCATTCAATACAATATTCACTGTAGGATTGCTGTACATGGCCTCTATCAGTTTAAGAAATGTTCCTTCTATACCAATTTTCTTAAGTGTTCTGATCATAAAGGGATGCTGGATGTTATCAAAAGCTTTTTCTGCATCAATTGAGAGAATCATATGGCCTTGTTTTTTAATTTGTTTATGTGATGAATTATACTTATAGATTTACGTATGTTCAACCATCCTTGAGATCCTGGGATAAAACTCACTTGGTTGTGGTGTATGATTTGTTTGATGTGTTGCTGGATTCTGTTGGTTAGGATCTTGTTGAATATTTTCTCATCAATGTTCATTAGTGATATTGGTACATAATTTTCTTTTCTTGTTGGGTCTTTTCCTGGTTTGGGTATCAAGGTGATGTTTGCTTCATAGAATGTGTTGGGTAGTATTCCGTTTTTTTTTTTTATATTTTGGAAAAGGTTGAGTAGTATGGGTACTAGTTCCTCTTTAAAGGTTTGGTAGAATTCTGATGTGAAGCCATCTGGTCCTGGGCTTCCATGTTTTTGTATGAGTCTGAAGATTCCTGTTGTTACTGAGTTCAACTTTTATTCCATGATGGTCTGAGAAGATACATGGAATAATTTCTATTCTTTTAGATTTACTGAGGTTAGAATTATGACCTAAGATGTAGTCAATTTTGGAGTATGTTCTGTGGACCAATGAGAAAAATGTGTATTCAGTTTTGTTAGGATGAAATGTTCTGTAGATGTCTATTAAATCCAAAAGTTGAATAATTAAATTTAAATCTAAAATGTCTTTGCTAAGCTTCTTTTTGGAAGATATGTCCAACAATACCAAAGGAATGATAAAATCTCTGACTATGCTGGAGCTGGGAGAGATCAAGTTGCTCATGCCAGTTAGAGTCTCTTTTATAAATTGAGGTGCATTCTGGTTGGGAATGCATAGATATTGATAATTGAGATCTCATCATATTGAGTATTAACCTTAACAAATATAAAGTGGCTATCTTTATCTTTGGTTACTTTTGTTGGTTTAAGACCTATTGTATCTGCGAATAAAATTGCAACACCTGTTTTTTTTTTTTTTTTTTTTTTTTTTGCTTTCCATTAGCCGGGAATATAGATGACCATTCTTTCACCCTGAGTCTATAGTTATCTTTTAAGGTAAGATGAGATTCTTGTATACAACAAATGTCTGGTCTGAGTTTCTGGATCCAATCAGCCAATCTGTGCCTCTTTGTAGGACAATTTAAGCCATTCACATTGATTGAAATTATTGATAAGCCTGGTAAGATTTTGGGCATTGAGTTGCTCAAAAGTTCAGTAGACATTTTTAATCCTTTTGCCATTCTGGAAGTTGGAATTTGATCAAAAGTTTCTGAGTGGGTTTACTTTTGTGGTGGAGGATTACACTGGTCATTATGGAGAATAGGTTTGAGAATTTCATGGAGAGCTCTTTTAGTTATTTTCTTCAATGTGTGAATGTTGTTAAAGTATTTAATTTCTCCATCATAGATGAAACTCAGTTTAGCTGGATACAGAATCCTGGGTTGGAAGTTCTTTTCTTTTAGAAGATTAAAAGTTGATGACCATCCTCTTCTAGCCTAAAAGGTTTCAGCCAAGAGATCTGCAGTCATCCTAATACTCTTCCCCATGTATGGTTTTCTTATGTCTTACTGCTATCAGAATTTTCTCTTTCATCTTAACTTTAGTGAAGTTAATTATGATGTGGCTGGGGAATGTCTTCTTTGGGTTGAGTTGTGCTGGGCTTCTGAAACTATGTGCTATCTGAATTTCAGAATCTCTTGGCATTTCTGGAAAGTTCTCTTTCATAATTTCATGAAGAAGAGCCTCTTTGTTTTATGAAGCAACTGCATCATCTTCAGGAATTCCTATAAGGTGAATATTAGTTTTCTTTGAATTATCCACGACCTCTCTGAGAGAAAGATCGATTTTTACTCTCCATTTCTTTTGATCTATGTGCTCCTGGGCTTGTTCAAAAGCTTTGTCTTCAAAGACAGAGATCCTTTCTTCTGCCTATTCCACTCTGTTATGGAGGGATTCCACCATATCTTTCAGATCCTTGAGGGCCACAACCTCTTGTCTCAGTGTTTCAAAATCTTTGGTCCTTTTATCTTAGAAATCATTGAATTCTTGAGACATCTTTTGAATAATTTCTTGATGTATCTTTTGAATCATTTCTTGAAATGCTAATTCCCTCTTTTCTTCCATTGTGTTAATCGTATTTACTATCCAAATTCTGAACTCAATTTCTGACATCATAGCCATCTGTTTATGGATGGGGTCCTCAATTGCATCTGCCCCATTTTTCCTTGGGGGAGTTGATCTACTCTGGTTATTCAAGTTTCCAGAGTTTTTCTGCTGATTCTGCCCCATGCTAAATTTACCCTGTTTGGAGAGCTTATCAGAACCCTTCAGTCAGTGGCTTCTTCTGGTTACCCAGAGAGACAGGGCGTGTCTGTCATCTTCTCTCAGTTTTAAGGCACTGGGGCAACATGAGCACAACAGAACAGCAGCAGCTGCCTGGGAGCATGCATAGCCAGATCATACCTCGTTTGGCCTGCTGGGGTGACTGGGGGGCAGGAGACCAGCAGCGACTGGATCAGTCCTAGTTTGGCTCCACCGAGGTGACTGGGGGGCAGGGGAACTGCAGCGATGTGCGGGGTGCTCATGTAGCCAGAACAGTCCTAGTTCGGCCCCACTGGGATTACCAGGGGGCAGGGGAATGACAGTGGCTATGCAGAGCACAAGAGCAGCTGAATCATTCCTACTTCAACCCTACCTGGGTGACGGGGGCGGAGCAGGGGAACAGCGTTGACAGGGTCAATCCTCATTCGGCCTTGCTGGGGTGGCGGGAGGGGGGCAGGAGAATGGTAGAAGCTGGATCAGTCCTAGTTTGGCCCCACCAGGGTGCCTGGGGGGAAGGGGAATGGAACGACCAGAGCAGTCCTTGATCAGCCCTGCTAGGGCAACAGGGGGCAGGGGAACAGCAACTGCTGGATCAGTCCTAGTTTAGCCCTACTTGGGCAACCGGTGGGGCAGGGGAATGGAGAGCAGAGGACTCCTCTGCTGTCGGCCACTGGATACATGTGGCACTAGCAAGCTGATCTGGGCCCTGGGGGTGGGGAGCCCATAATGAGGAAATCCTCTGCCACCACCCATGGAACACCCATGCTCCAGGCAAACATTTCTGGCCTGCCAGGAGCAGTAGACTCCTCCAGTGTGTCCCTGCGGGTTGCGTGCAGCTCTAGCAAGCAGTTCTGGGCCAGCCCAACACAGGTTTCTGGAGGGGGGAACTCCTCCGCCACTGCCTGCAGGACACGTGTGGCTCTAGCAAACAGTTCTGGGCCTGCCTGGAGCAGTAGACTCCTCCACAGTGGCTTCGTGGATTGCATGTGGCTCTAGCAAGCAGTTCTGGGCCAGCCCAACACTGGTGCCTGGAGCAGGGAACTCCTCTGCTTCTGCCCATGGGGTGCACACAGTACTAGGAAGCCGATCTGGGCCCTCCCAGAGCGGGATCCTGGAGCGGGGAACTCTTCTACCACCACCCGCAGGACACACGTGTCTCTAGCAAACAGTTCTGGGCCTGCCCAGAGTGATAGACTCCCCTGCTGGGACCCTGCATGTTGTATGTGGCTCTAGCAAGCAGTTCTGGGCCCGCCCAACACAGGTTTCTGAAGCGGGCAACTCCTCCTCTGGCCCCCGTGGGGTGTGCGCGTCTCTAGCAAGCAGTTTTGGGCCCACCCAGAGCGGGAGACTGGAATGGTAATCTCCTCTGCTGCCCATGGTGTGCACAACTCTAGAAAGCAGTTCTGGGCCCACCCAGAGTGGGGGACTCCTCCACTGCCACCTGTGGGGTGCACATGGCTCTAGCAAGTATTTCTGTGCCTGCCTGGAGCTGGGGGCTCCTCTGTGGCCACCCACCACCTGCAGGAGGCATGTGGCTCTAGCAAGCAATTCTGGAACCCACTTTGTACCTGTATTTTGTGTTCTTAAATGCTCTTCCTTGGATTTACAGCTTGCCGAACTTCTTTATGGGCTCAGCTCCCCATCTTTGGCTTCATAGATTCTGATTCTATCCAGTTTTTCTTCCTTTGCTCCAGAGAAATGCTCAATTATTTTTCTTATAAATTCTTTTTATAGGCTTGGTGCCTGTGGCTCAAGTGGCTAAGGCACCAGCCACATACACCTTGAGCTGGTGGGTTTGAATCCAGCCTGGGCCCACCAAACAACAAAGATGGCTGCAACCAAAAAACAGCTGGGGGTTGTGGCAGGTCCCTGTAGTCCCAGCTACTTGGGAGGTGGAGGCAGGAGAATTGCTTGAGCCCAGGAGTTGGAGGTTACTGTGAGCTTTGATGCTATAGAACTCTACCTAGTGTGACAGCTTGAGGATCTGTCTCAAAAAATAAATAAATAAATTCTTTTTATGTATAATTTTGTCTGTTGTAGTTTATAAACATTTTTCTTTTACTTATTAAAATTATATTCCTGCCTGCTAGAAGTATGGAATTTTTATTTGATACGATTGGGTAACATTTTACTTTGTAGTTTTCCTTATCATTTTAAGGCAAAGAAAGATATTTACTATGAGAGATTAACTATTTAATTAAATTATTTTGGACAGATTTTTATTAAATTAACATATGTAATTTTATTAAATTAACTTATTCAAAACTGCTAACATTAATTTTGGTTTTGTATAATTTGTGAATCTTTTTTCTCAAAAGGTAATTACCCAATTATAATTTAAAAGTTAGTAAATAGTGTTTTGTTGCCCATTGCTTATATGTTTTTTAACCACGTATCATGTATTTGACATATGATGGATTGTTTCCATGAACATTTTTTGACACATAAGTGTGATAATATTGTGAAGTTTTAATTATTTTGCCTTACAGTGAGTTGCAATATGTAGCAAAGTCTTTTCATTGGAATAGGATTTTTACAGCAAAAGGTTTTAGTTTTGAGGATGTCCAAATTGTCAAGTTTGGCTCTTGTAAATTGTGATCTTGGTGTCAAGGCTAAGAACTCTGTCTGGCCTTGGATCCTAAAAATTTTGTCCCATATTTTTTTAACCATTTATAGTTTTTCATTTTATATGTAAAACTGTGATTCATATTGAGTTGATTTGTGTATTAAGTGTGAAACTTAAGTTTGGTTTTCCCAATAGATGTTTAATATCTCTAGCTTCAGTTACGGTGAAGATTTTAAATTACATTTTCATCATATCAGAAATTAGTTAAGAATATTTATGTGGTTCTACTTATGGATGTCTCTCTATTCTGTCCCCTCGGTATATGTATCTCTACCCAACACCACACAGTTCTGATTATTGAAGCTTAAGTATCACAGTCAGGAACACTAATTTCTCCTACTTTATTCTTTCTTTTTCAAAACTGTTTTAGCCATTCTAATTCCCTTTCATATACTAGAATTATTTTATTTATAACCAAAAATAATTCTGTTGGAATCCTAATAGCTGTTGTGTTAAATTAGTACAAAAATTTGTGGAAAGCATGTATATCAACTTGTGAAAGATTTATGAGATTGAATCTTCCATTTCTTTTATTTCTTTCATCAACATTTTGTAGCTTCACTATGCAAATCCTGTACATGTTTTTTTAGATCTAAGCCTAAGTATGACATTTTTTGAGCCTCCATAAATTGTGAATTTTTAATTTTTGTTTCCATATGAACACTGTGAGAATATCAAATTATTTTTGAGTGGTCTGGTGGTCTGACTTACTGGATTCATTTAGTAGTCCTAACAGTTTTTATGTAGATTCCTTGACTTGTTGTATGTATGTCATCTGCAAATATATACAGGTTTATTTCTTCTTTTCTGATCTGTATGACTTTTCTTTTTCTCTCTCTCTATTTTTTATTTTTGTTTTTTTTACATTATTGCTCTAGCTAGAATTTCTGACACTATGTTGATTTAGTGGTAAGAACAAAATTCTTCTCTTAGAATTCCCAAGGGAAAGCAATCTTTCACCAACAGGCATATTAGCTGTATTTTATACATGCTCTTTATCAAGTTAAGGAATTTCTCTTTATTCTTAATTTGCTGAGTAGTTTTATCATAAATGTGTTTTGAATTTTTTTTAACATTTCATCTGAGAGTGTCATGATTTTCCTCTATTCTTGAAAGGTATGTTAGTTTCTGAATTAAAGTTCTTTTCCTTCAGTATATGGAAAATGGTTTGCCAATTCCTTCTAACCTCTAGAGTTTCTGATGAGAAATTTGTTTTCGTTAAACTTGGTTTGCTCTTATGGGTAAGGTATTTTTATTCCTTGCCTTTAATACTTTTTCTTTGTCTTTACTTTTCAGAAATTTGACTGAAAGAAATGTGGTTTATTCTGTTGGAAAGTTTACTTAGCTTCTCGGATCTGTAGTTTTATGTCTTTTGTCAAATTTGGAAAGTTTTTAGTCATCATTTCTTTAAGTATGTTTTAAGTCCTGTTCTCTTTCACCTCTCTGTTACATCTCCAGATGTATGAATGCTAGAATTTATTTTATAGTCCCACAGTTCTCTGAGGTTCTGACTGAAACATTTGAAATGTTTCTATTTCTTGCTGTAAGATGTGATTTTTAATTATAACCAAAAACTTAAAATAGGGATTATAGTAAGGGACTCTGGATCTATTTTTGCTGGTTTTGTCTGACATTACTCTATTGGGGAAGGAATGGAGAGGTCTTCCTTGTAACTATTGGGGGAAGGAGAAATTCAGGTTGCACTAATGTGAGTAGAAGTTTAGGTTCCTCACTAAGTCTTTGCTGATAACAAAAGCAGAGGTCCCATCCTTGTGGTTCTCAGTGAGATTTCTGGCTGCTGCCCAGACATTCACTGAACCTTCCTTACTGAGAAGGATCAAATGCCTCATTGCTGTTCCCCAGGTGACCACCAGCCACATCATAAAGGCTACTCCTTACTACTGAGTCTTGGTGAGAATCCCTATTCTCCTATAGGATTCCCACTATGGCACCCCACAAAGAGAGGCAGAGATAGCACGTTACTGGGAGTGGGATGAAAGCTCAGGTTCCTTCCACATGCCCCCCACACACACGCGCGCACTGCTGGATAAGGTGATAAATCCGGCTTCCTCCTAGGCCTTTCCATACCACCTTGTTGGTGGTGGATGGAGTGGTAAATTGAATTGACGTTTTACAGCCTGGCAAATGCTATTCTTACTAAGTCTATTCTTACTATGCAGCCTTTGCTAAAATGGGTGGGGATGGGGCCTTACCTCTGTTTCTTTGTGTGGTTTTTATTTTCCTCCTACAGTGTTTGGCTGGAGCAGGATGATTACTGTCTAAAAGATTTTTGTGTTGTTACGTGGCTCTCTCCTTATCCTTTGATTAGAGTGGATAGTTTTTGTTGTTGTGTTATTTACTTTCTTTCTTTTTTCTTGTTTGTTTGTTTGTTGTCTACACTTGTGGCATTTTTGAGTTGCTGACTTCTTCAGCTTTATGTCTGGTTTATATAAAACAAAAGGAAAATCATGAAAATTCACTACTGTGTTGCTCCTTGGCTCCTCAGTTCTAAATGATCCTCCTCCTTCTTCACAGCTTTCATAGTCTTCTTATATATGTTTTCTATATACTATGTGGGGTTTTTAGTTATACTTATTAACAGAAAGAGGACAAAGATATCGACTTCCTCTTCCCAAAGTATAAGTCTACAAATATTCATTAAATCTATAAAGTATAACATTTTGATATAAAAAATGTAAAATCCTTAGGAAAAAAATAAATGCACAATTCCTTGGTGTATCAATTCAATGTTACTCAAGATAACAAATCTGCCAAAGAATTACCTAATCACTGATGAAATGATCACAGCTTACTTAAGAATGTCTTGTTTATTTCCATTTGGAAATGCTCTAATAAAAAATTAACATCAGGCTCCCCACATAAATTGTCCAATGGGTAAAAAATCTATTGATTAAACAACCTCTTCTGGTATCATTTATACTTTTCCATTTCTCTATTTTCTTAAAACTACACTAACATTCCTAACTTGGGCCAATATGATTTCATTTGGGAGGAGTACAACTGTAAAGATGAAACCCCCAGAGTTTTGTGCTTACTAATATGTTTTACATCATTGTTCTTTTTCCTTTTTTTTTTTTCTCTCCCCACAGACTAATTGGGCTGGTTTAAGAGTGAAAACTCACTCAGTGCTGCTTAGATTAAGCCCTCAATTTGATGAGAACATTAGGTTGGTTAAAAAAATAGCAGTATACCCCAGGATGGAACTGAAGATCTGAGGAAGGGAGAAAAACAATAGCCTCATGTTGAAATATGGGGCAAGCCTGGGGCCCGTAGAGGCCTTTCCCTATTTAGCACATGGCCTGTCCTGCACAGGCATTTGTCTGTGTGGTCACATCCACATGGGACACATGGAGCCCACACAGAACAAATTTCTTTCAAGTGTCAAGGCTGCCTATAAACGTTTGACCTGGGGAAGAGAGCATTTCTTCTCAGGGGCTAGCACTCTACTGTGGGCCTGTTGGGCCACAACCAGCCAGGCTCAGATGAATGGTTACACTTCATCAGCAATGGAAACACTTTATCTTTTATCCTGCCCATTTTCTACCAATTTCTACTCATGTAACATAAAACACTTTTACATTAGTAATAAACCTGTTCCTAACCAGAAGAAAAAATATTTTTCAATAATTCCATTAGGAAACATAAATGGTATTTCAATGTAAGATCAGTCTCAGTAAGTTTAGATGGGTCAGGGGATAAAATTGTTTAAGGATGTATTGTTTATATATTTATTTTTTTTCTGTCTGTCACATCACTTGAAGTCAATAACATCCCATAAGCACCATTCCAAATGCGCAATTTTTTTTAAAGGTGCTCTCTAATCGTTGCCTGTGCTAATTTCCCTTCTTGCTCAAACCTTCAAACATATATTTAAGTTACAATCACTTTTGTATACATGCGATTTTCAAAACAGTGAGCTCTTATTGCTATTTTCTATGTGCTCGGTATGCTTTCAGAAATCTCTGGTATTAAATTTTCTCCTTTGAGAAATTAGTTTCTATTAGGTAAGCTTAGGAAAATCATTTTTGTTCCTCTACATTCTGTGTTGCTCTGTGAAAAATGATGATGAGAAACAGAAGAAGACACAATACTAATATAGTTTATGCAAGAAACTGCTTCAAATTGTGTTGACTTCCAACTACAAACAAAGCCCTCGTTTCCACTCATGTAACATCACAGATATTACTTTTGAATGATGTTTATTTTCAGAAATATCTCAAGAGGCAGGGCATGTAATTTGAATTCTGCTTTAGATATTTTATTCCATACATATCAAAACTACCACATTTGAAAGATATGCCTATTAAGATAGGAATGTATGAATATGGATTATTAACTTTTTAAAAACTAAGCTGATACTGAAAGAGGGGGAGAGACTAACTGTAAACAGCTCTTATTGTTTCCCTAAACTACATTTCTGAGAAAGAAGCACCATCCCAGATTTATTGAGTCACTAAGTATGAGAGTTCCGTGACTCTCTTTTAAGAATGATGGTGTGCACATTGGGGACTCAGCACAGGCATGGACGTCACCCTTCAGCAGGTTTTACTCAGATTATGTTTAATGCACTGTTTCAACTTCAGAGCTATCGCTTTAGTCAGACACTTAGATTCTCCTTTATGAGTGCTTTTATTACTGGACTATAACCACAGTAGAGGAATTGGAATTTGTTCTTGTCCGTGGGCATTTTGTGAAACACAGCACATGATCAATGGTGGTGATTATTGCTATAGTATATAACTAAGCTAAATTGTTTCTGATTTTTTTTCTTGATAGTAGTTGTGAAATGTAAACATCCAATTTAAAAACCATTTCTTTACTCCGGGAAGGGAAAATGAAGATATACTCTCCTTGTACATGAAGATGATAGAGTCCACTTTCTACCAGAAGTTCAAATACAAATCTGGCTCTGGTGTCTTGTCCAAAAAAGTCAGGCAGAAATGAAAGCCCTAGCCCTAGCTGAATCCAAAAAGCCTACTCAGTTATGAGGCACGTTGCAGCAAGTCCCTCTTTATTTGCCTTAAAATAATTTATCACTTTGTAGAATTAAGTAAAGCATAATAATGAAATCTCAGACAGTTTGCAAATGTTTGTAAATAAGAAAAAAAGCATATTAATGTAATCATCTTATACAGAACTCTTCCTTTGCAAAAGTGCTTTCACATGTATTATCTTATTTGTTCCTCACAATATCATACAATAGAGCCTGGAGAAAAGTTCTATTTCTCATTTTCAAAGGAAACTAATGTTCACAGAATTGATTGACACAGATACACAAACATAGAATCGGTCTGGGAACCAGGTTCCCAAGTCCCATACCTGGTCTGATCGCCTAATCAACAGATTAATCCCTACCAATTCCAAAATAAAGTCGTTTAAGGCTGGGTTTCCTAAAAGTAGAATACAAGACAAATTCTTTGAAAGTAACCTACTAAGGGAGTAATATCAGGAGAAACTTCTAGGGTTGTGAAGAAAGTAAGAGAGAGCAGAGGAAGAAGCCAAAGCAGGGAGAACTCCAGCCTCAGCCTCTCGTCACACAGGAGGCTCTGGAGTGTGAACTGGCCCAGAGGTTTTCCCAGAGGGAAGTCATTAGCTGTGGACATCCTGAGGGTGGGTGGGGGGAACCTCTCAGGCAGAGCCCGGTGAGGTGTTTCCAGGTCAGCTAAGGATGATGCTTACAGAAGGGCGTACCTGAGAGCAGGATCTATGACATGTGCACCAGAAGACTAAAGGTAGCTCAGCAGAATCGGCTTCAGAGAACTAATTTTAATTCTCTTTTGAGAACTTCTAAATCTTATTGTGAATCATTTCAAACATATGCCAGAGTAGAGAGAATAGCATAATGGACACATGCCCACGCAACCATCGCCAGCAATAACCAACACACGGCCAACCTCGCTCCCTCTGAGTGCTGCATTCATACAGACAGTGCTTGTCGTTCTTTGTGTTCAGGAAAAACAACATACGCAGCATAGTTTAAACAATTATTTTAATTGACATGTTCTTGTTAAGGAACAGTTTAGTCCTGGAGAGAGAGTTGGATTTATGATATATGAGTTTCCATCTGGTTCTGTGAAGCTAGGGGTTCATGTTTCCTATGATCTTTTGCAGGTTTGGTACTTGGTAATTTTCTGCCAAATGTAGCATGGGATAAATAGTTTATACTTTCAAATGCACTTGGTAGCTCTTCACTGGTCTCTGGTTATTATTCATCCCAGGACAGATTGCCAAGTGCAGCTTTTACAAAAGTGGCCTTCTTCAGACTGTCGCTCTTTCTTCCTTGGCAGAGTACTTCCTTTGTCCCCAGTTAATAATCTATATTTTTAGATATATTTAGTCCAGTGTTTTGTTTAGATTTTTACTAATTGGAGGCCTAGAAAATGGCACTAAATCCATGACTGTGAAATAAACAAATGAATATCCCTCCTTCCTTTGGTTACCATGACACTGGGTGTATGCATTTACGATGGCTCATGGGATATTCCATTGTGATTATTTATTCCCATGATTGCCTTACATATTTTCTTACCTGGGATTTCTTAGATGCAGACTCTGAAATAAAGATTCTAGAATAAGTAATTTATTCATGACATGATACCAGGAAACATGATCAAGACAGGGGAGAAACAAGACAGGGGAAAGAAGCCAGCACTAGGGGGGCAACTAGAGCTTAATCCTGCTGGGGAACTCTGGGAATCCGTAGAACACAGACTTGGGTGCTATCCCACCTGTGGGGGATTGGATTAGGGCTGCTCTGGAAGGCATTCATTTACTGCACATAGGCAGAGCACGAGTTTGTAGACAGAAAATGCCCTCAAATAAAGACATTTGGGTCCTGAGATGTTGCATGTTAGTCTAGTGTGCACAAAAATGTAGATGTCAAGAGCATATGAGTGTGGAACCAAGAACATCTATGATGCTTGTGCACTGAGTGAATGCTGGCTTTAATCAAGTTCTACTCTTCTTGTACCCTATCCCCTCAAGCTAATAATAGTATAGAACACTAATTAAATGTTACAAAATGAGTGAATAAATTGATAGAGGCACATAACAAATGGTGCTACTAAGTTGTGCACACTCTAAACCCAAACAGGCTGTGTGTCCACTAAGTACACCTCAGACCATAAAACAACCGTGTTATGGAATATAATATACTCCCTCAGATTGACAGACTTGAAGACTGTCCCATTGAGTATTTTCTAAAATACATGCACCATTGCAGTGCCACCCTCGCTATATATGGTAACTCAAGTCTCCAATTGTGGCCTTTGAGTTGAAACCATAAATACGACCATGAAAGGTCACCTAACACATTCCAAACCTTTTCCAAGCCCATTTTCCCTTAAGTTTCCAAGTGTGGTTATTTCAAGTGGAATGCAGTCCATAGCGCTCGTTGACATTCATGTCTCTAAATACTGCTTTATAAAAACAAGTTGATGTCCTGAGGAACATTTTCAAAGGGTTTTTAACTTAAATATATTTTTTCTTGGCCTGGAAGATAATCTGACCCAGAAAAAATGAAGTTGATTTGTGTGGGTTTGGGGTATCAAATGGTTTTAGGGTTGAATTGGGTGTGCAGTTAACACAACCCAGATTCTACCATCAATAAAAGACTGAGGGATTTTGATCACTGTTACCATATTTAGAAAATGAGCATGATTATAATGATTTGATATTAATAAATTTTGACTTACAAAACTTCTAAGTTAAATGAAAGATATGTGACCAGATTCTCTGAAATATATGCTGTAAAATTATTTCTTAGAATACATTAAAAATATTCAGAAAAACAACAGAACTATCCTTAGATTTTTTAAAAAGCACATAGCAAAACATTAGCATACACTTGAAATAATACTTACAACTTTATTTTATTTTCACAGTCTGGAGTTTCTGTACATATATGTATGTGTTTATGTGTATAAATAGTTTAGGTATGCATAGGTGTGTGTGAGAGAAAGAGCATGCACACACAAATACACACACAAGGAACTTGTATTTTATTCTACCTGTAAATATGATATTGTTTCATAGCCTCAGCTATGTTGATATCATGTATGTACATTATCATGAAGTTGGTATGCTTTCTAACATCTGTGAGAAGTTAAAAGATTATGTTAAAGTTTTTCCCCTGAATACAGAGAAGTTAACATAAATTTATAGAGAACACCTACAAAACCATCATCTGGATCCTACTATGAACATTTTACTGTACTTATTACATAACTACTCATCTCTCCATCCCTCCTACCAGTTTCTTGATTGATTGACTCAATTCAACATAAATCAGAAACCTCAGTGCTTCATAAATATTTTGGCACAATGGATTCCACTACAGCAGCACTGATGTGCTATGAGAGGGTCTCAGGTGTGCCACAATTTTTTTATTTTTATTTTTTGCAGTTTTTGGCTGGGGCTGAGTTTGAACCCACCACCTCTGACATGTGGGGCCCAGCACCCTACTCCTTTGAGCCACAGGCGCCACCCATGTGTCATGAAAATTTTTAAAGATCATTAATTAAATCAGCATAATTTAAGTGTGTCATGGAAATTTAACTGTAGGTTCACTTGTGCCGTGAGATAAAAAAGATTGAAAAACAATGCCCTATCGATTACCTTTTAACAAGACTTTGTTTTAAAAGATAAACAACAATAATAATTTTAATGTTAGTACATTTTACAATCTTTCACTGTTTACAAAATATCTTTCTTTGGATACAAAAGTATATAATTTATTTATCTTCCTAGGAGGAGGAGGAGGGAGAGAAAGAGATGGAGAGGAATGGCATTGCACCCAGAAAAGAGAAGGAAGGTATACACACAAAATATCAACTTTACAAAGCTCTTAAGAAAAATTGTATATGTCTGTTTAAGAAAAAGAAAACAAACTGAAGTGAATTTAGCATTTGTCCCGGTTTATAAAACTAATACGTAGTAAATCATATAGATCACAGAGGGCTTGGGTCTTCTATTCCAAATCTTTGTCAAATGTATGTGCGTGCTAGAAAGCTGAAGTATTTACCCTAGAGAAGTTAATATGTGGATAGTCTTGTTGAATTAGTTAGTTTTAGATACTGTAAGTTTTTGCTTCAAATATCAAACATAATTTAGACAAGTCAACAGGAGACAAGTCAATGGTACTCCCTACATAGTTTCGCTCTTCTTCTAGTGGCTCAGCCTTCCTTCTTTATTGTTTCCTTTCTGTTTCAAGAAATTTTGTTAGTCATTCCTTGAGGCTGGATCTATGGTGACAAATTCTCTCAGTTTTTCCTTCATCTGAGAATTTTTCAATTTCTTCTTCATTCCTAACGGATATTTTTGCAAGATGTAGAATTCTGATTTGATAGCTCATTCGGAACTTGAATATGTGACATTTCTCATCCACATGATTTCTGATCAGATATCTGCTAATATTTTAAATAAGGTTACCCTTTTAGACAAGCTTCCAAGATTTTTTTTTTTTTGAAGGTTGATTATGCTGTTTCTTGCATGGCTTTCCTGGGTTTATCCTGTCTAGGGTTTGCTTAGCCCCTTGGATTTTCAGGTTTCTGTCTTTCACAAATTTGAAGGAAACAGTCTTCATTCCTTCAAATATTTTTTTCAGTACCATGCCCTTTCTTCTTTCCTCCTGGGGCTCCAGTGACACAGATATTAGGTCTTTTCTCATAGTCCTATGGGTCCCTGAGGCTCTGTTACCTTTCTTAGACTATTTTTCCACTTTTCATTGAGATTAGATAATTTCCATTGTTTTATAATCAAGCTCACTGATTGCTTGTCTGTGTTTCCACTGTGTTGTTGTTTATTTCATTTCTAGTTCTAAAACTTCAATTTGGACTTTGATCGGAGTTGAGGTCTCCCATCAGGTTTCCAGTGACACCACCCTGTTCACAAGAGAGCTGATGCCTACTATTCACAGGACCTCCCCTAAGGCCATGGTCAGAGGCAGGCTGCCTGACACTGAATGGCCTGAAAGTTCCTGGGTCCCACCTCGCTTCACCTGAAGCTCTTCTGGTGAGGAGCAGGAGTGGTTCCTCATTACTTCTAGTTGTGGTAGAAGGAGACCTTGTGGTGTCCGTTGGCATCATCTATATGGACTCTTCATTATTCCCAAGTTGGAATCAAAATCTCCTCACTAGTTTTCACTAATAGCACAGCTCTAATCTTACTCTGCCACGAAGGAGATATTCCTTGTTAAAGTCAAGACAAGGTTGGAGTTATGGTCTTTGCTGACCGAGGTATGTAGCCACTTGTGTGTGTATGTGTGTGTGTGTGTGGTGTTTGGTCACAGTTTGGCAGGTCTTGTCTAAAAGTTCTCCATCATACAAGGCTGTCATATTGGTCATTCTATGTTTGCAGAGAGCAGGCTTTCCTGGAACCCGAGGCTTTTTTGTTGTTTTTGTTTTGTTTGTTTGTTTCGTGTTTTTGGTTTTTTAAAAAAATATAGAAAGAAAAAAGTAAAAATGCCTCATAGTGCCATCATACAGATAATATCTATTAACGTCAGGAAAACCTTAAAATAACTAAGACCCTACATAAAAATGCTTAGAAAAACAGAAGAGAAATGTACAAATGATAATTAAATATCTACGATACTTCATGTCAAGTACCTTATAACAAAAGTCATGATCATATATAGAATTTGGTTTAATATATATATTTAAATTTTAAAAATTCATAAATCAAAATATATAGACATAGAACAAAATATAAATATTGCTTCTTAGTATGTTAAAAAGGATTATATCATACACAGAAATCTGTATGTTTTTGTAATAAATACCTCTTAGGAATCAAGACATAAATACAGTCTGGGCATAGTGAGTCGTGCCTATACTCCCAGCATTTTGGGAAGCTGCAGTGAGAGAAATGTTTGGGCCAGGAATTCAAGAATAGCCTGAGAAACATAGCAAGATCTGTCCTTTACAAAAAAATTAGCTGGGCATAGTAGCACATGCTTGTAGTCCTAGTTACTTGGGAGGTGGAGGCAGGATGATCACTTGAACCCAAGCCGTGAAGGCTGTAGTGAGCTATGCTCCACCACTGAACTTAAGCCTAGGTGGCAGAGGGAGACCTGGCCTCTAAAAGAAAAAATAAAAATGTAAATATATAAAAGCATTTATGTATTTATGCAGGATCTTCCTGGATTCCATTTTAGATCTTCACCATGATAATTTATTAAGCCCATTCTCTAATTCTAATCATTTAAGTTTTTTAAATTCTATTTTGTTATCATAAGTAATTTAACAACTCCAAGAATGTAGGGCTTTGGGGGGCATATCTATAATTTAGTAGCAGTGGATTCTGTTGATTAAAAGGTACATGTACTTTTAATTTTGATAGATATTTTCTAAAAGGTTGTCCCAGTTCATCCTTTCACTAATAATAATAGTAAATGAAAGAACCTGTCCCACAACCCTAATAACTGTCAATATCATTAAATATCAGTTTTATATGTTTTAAATGCTTATGTACTGAATGACTGAAAATTTTATATTACTGTCAATTAAATTTGCTAGTAATTATGAGTAAGACTATACCTTTTCCACTGTGTATCTGACCATGTTTAAATTGACACTCTTTTACATCAGGAGAGCTTGCCTTTTGATTCATAATATTTTTGCTGAATAGAAAGTTAGGGGTTTTTTTTTTAGTTAAAGTAGAAAGTTCTCCTAGAACATGAGTTTTGTGATTATCATCAAATGCCTGTTGAAATTTTGATTTAAATTGCATTGAATTGTTAGATCAATTCAGAGATAAATAATATCTGATAGTATTGAATCTTGAACATGACTAAACTTTTCATTTATTTAGGTTTCATTTAATATTACAATATTTTATAGTTTTCATATAGAGATCTTGCACATCTTCCATTAGATTTGTTTGTAAAGAAAATAATTTTTGATGGTGCCTGTGGCTCAAAGGAGTAGGGCGCCAGCCCCATATATTGGAGGTGGTGGGTTCAAATCCAGCCCTGGCCAAAAGAAAAAAAAAAATAAAACCAAAACCAATTGTTATAGTAGTGTAAATATTCTCAACTTAAAAATGTAAACTTTTGGTTAATTTCTTGCTGGCTTATCCAAATGTACTTGAATTTTTGCTTGTTGATTTTGTACTCCATGTTTAATTGAATTTATTTATCAATTTGCATATATTTTTAGGCCCTTTTGAGCTTTTTAGGTTCAAAACTATGTCAATGAGAAACAGTAATTGTTTTACTTCTTCAACTTTTATCTTTTATTTATGTATTTTCTTTTCATATTGCACTGGCAAAACACTCGAGTAAAATGTTGGAAGGAGGTGTTGATATAAGGCATCCTCGTCTCTTTATTTACTCCACAGGGAATAAGAAATGCTATAGTATTTTTTTCTTTGTAGAGATTTTGTTTTTTGATCAGATGAAGGAGGATTTCTTTTATTCTTAGCTGGCTATTAGTTTTTATCATGAATAAATATTGCCTCATAGCAAACATAGCTCCTGCATTTCTGGGAAAATAATGTATTTTCTTATTTTTTTTATTATCAGAACAAGTTTCTTTGACTTTTTTTTCAGTGTTAAACTATCCTTGCATTCATGGAATAATATTTCTTACTGCTAATGCTGTTTTCATGCTTGATTATCAAAGGAATTGGAAAATGCTTTTTTATCTTCCATAGCTATGATAAATATTATTTTTAAAGAAATGTATCCATTTCATCAAAATGTTCACATTAATTGATATACAATTTTTCATAATATTCCATTTCTTTTTAGTCAGTAAGATCTCTGACGATGGTTCCTTTTTCAATGGAAAACACTTTTACTATTAATACACTCTAATCATACCTGCCACAGCCACAAATATCACTGTGTTTCAAAGTAGGTTTTCCTCTGGTATTAGATGGTTGAACTTAAGCTTCCTAATTTATCCAAACATCAAAACATCCATTTTATAATGGAAATCTCCTTTGTACCCCTTCATAATAACCGAATTTTGATAAAATTCTATTACTTATTGTGTAATGTCATCTTATGAAGTGGGTATGACTATTTGAAGTAAATACTCATTTAATGATTACATTTCTGATTTGATAATTGTTTTGCTTCACAAAAATATCATAAAAATGCTGTGCTCACACATTGGGTAGATTTATAGAATAAAAGTAACTATCCTTTGGTTTTTAATAAAAGTTTATTCTTAATACTTTAATAAAGCTTCAAAATAAATTTTCCATAGAAAATATCAACCTTATATAGTTTTTACTTATTCTTAACTGTTCTTATTTAAAAGCAGCTTTCTTCATCCTTCCAGCTATTATCCCAGACTAATATGTCTTTCCATGACTTTTCAGAGCAAATTACTTATTATAATATACTCTATAACAAACCATTTATAGAAACAGAAGACTTACTTGACAAAATTCCTAATCAGTTTAGTATTATTTAAAGTTTCTATTGTTAATATATTTCTGGATTATAAGTGATGAAAAAACCTTTATTTATCCAGGCTATTTTACTGACACACAAAAATGATACCTAAAATAGCTAGAAGATAAGACAAGACTAAAGTACATTTTCTCATGGATGCTAAGTTAGAATATAAAACTGGTTACAGTCTTGGAAAAATCCTTTCAATAAATTATATAAGGAAAGCCATGACCACATTCATGCCTTCATCATACTCAAATAATCATTGAAATATGGAAAACTAATTCATTATTGGTTGGCACAAACTAGCAGCATATTAACACAGGTGATAAACAAATTGTGTATTAAAAAAAATCGATCAAATAAGATATTTCTAAACAGGTGTTGTTAACACCTGGCTAATAAACGAAGAAAAAAGCTAAATAGATAATAAATAAGTCATTTTGTTCATATCAGGCTAGATAATACATTTTGAACAATTTCGATTTTGTTTTGCTAAACTGAATGATTTTTGTGGAACTGAGTAACCATGATATTAGTAGGTCTTGCCTGAACCACTGCAGTTCATCTCTCACCTGGAGAAGAGTTTGAATCAGTAGAAGAGTGCTCAACAAAGGGGGTTAATGCCAGGTTATCAAAACTAAGGAGTCCGTATACAAAGGCCAGTGGGAGGTTAGAAACTGAAAAATAGATACAGATACTCTTCTTGGGTTTAGAAACATGTTACTTTTTAAATTTAAATGCAGAGTTTTTGAGAGCTTCCCCATAAACGTTTAAAATCACTGCTCATTTTAGTTTTTCTTGGTCTTTTTTTTTTTTTTTTTTTTTTTAGACCGAGTCGCACTTTGTCACCCTGGGTAGAGTGCAATGAAATCATAGCTGACAGCAACCTCAAACTCTTGGGCTCAAGTGATCGTTTTGCCTAAGCCTCTCAAGTAGTTTCTTGGTCTTGAGAAGATAAACAAGCACTATTTGAAGGTATTTAGCAGAGTTGATATAAGCATGATTCTCTTTTTATGACACAGGAGAAAAAACGATTATGACATATAATATGGTTATGTAATCTTCACGATATTCCATAAAAATTTCATAAAAATACTATATTCTTAAAAACAATATTCTGATTCTGTGAAATTGAGATAGTGATGTAATATTTTTAAAAAATAGTGGTCAGTAATTTCAAATTAAATTTTTTTTTTTTGAGACAAAGTCTCACTATGTTGCCCTCGGTAGAGTGCTGTAGCATCCCAGCTCACAGCAACCTCAAACTCTTGGGCTTAAGTGATTCTCTTGCTTCAGCCTCCCAACTAGCTGGGACTACAGGCACCTGCCACAACATCCTGCTGTCAAATTAATTTTTTTGGTGATAAATATTTGAGGAATATAAACTGTGCTATATTTTGAGGTTAGAAATAATAAAGTAAGTGAATTGGTGCAAACACAAGACAATAACAATTATTGTACATTTATTGTGGAAATCTGTTTGGCCATTTTTAACAGAGTTTAACATACCTTCTCTATCATCTGACAACTTCACTCCTGCGCATATACTCAAGTGAAATGGATACACAGTAAATACACACACACACACACACACAATGTGTGTAAAATGTTTATAGAAGTTTTGTTCAAAGTAGCTCCAAGCAGGAAACAACCCGAATTTTCATCCACAGGATAATGGCTAAACAATTTGTGGCATGTTCATACCCATAAAGAAAGAATATAACACTTTATCACACAATAATACAGATTACAATCTTTAAAAATTTTCTAAGCAATGGATCCTGAAACAAAAGAATAGACACTGTATGATTCCACTCATACATAGCTCAACACCATGGAAAAAATTAATCAATGATAACAGAATCCAAAGAGTGGTTGCCCAAGAGATTAACTTGAACAATGCAGGAAATAATTACTCAGTGATGGGAACCTTTATCTTGATCCAGTTGACTGTAAGGAGCAGTGGTGTCCTGATAAATGTTTTAACAATTGCTCCTGGGGCCAGGGAAAGTAAATTTTAAAAAGTCCTGCTTTACAGTGTTTTCATATTTCCATGTTGTAAATTCCGTCTCTATGGTCAAACTCAAATTATCAATTTGCATAATTGTACAATTTGGGGTATCATCAACCATGTATAAGTGTTCTTTTCTCCCTGCATCCATGCCAGCATCTAATGTTTGGGGAGTTTTTTTAATAAAGCCAATTCTAACTGGAGTAAGGTGATATGTCATTGTGGTACTAATTTGCATTAATTTCCCTGATGATGAGTGATGTTGAGCATTTTTTCGTATGATTACTGGCTATTTATCTTTCTTCTTCTGAGAAGCTTCTGTTCATGCCTTTTGCTCACTTTTTATTAGAGATGTTTGTTTTTATTTTGCTTATTTGTTTGAGTTCTTTGACAATTCTGTATAAAGCGATCCATGCAACCCAATGCATTTATGCCCTTAATTTACTGCAACAATTTTTAAAAAGTACAAAATAATCACCAAGTTGACATCACTGAAGAAAAGCCAGTAGGCTCGGCGCCCATAGCTCAGTGGTTAGGGCACCAGCCACAGACACCAGGGCTGGTGGGTTCGAACTCAGCCCAGACCTGCTAAACAACAATGACAACTACAACAAAAAAATAGCCGGGCGTTGTGGTAGGCACCTGTAATCCCAGCTACTTGGGAGGCTGAGACAAGAGAATTGCTTAAGCCCAAGTGTTTGAGGTTGCTGTGAGCTGTGATACCATAGCATTCTACCAAGGGCAACCTAGTGAGACTCTGTCTCAGACAAACAAATAAACAAACAAAAAAAGCCAGGAAAAGATGTGCAAAGTCATTTCTTACATTCCATTTTAAGTCAGCCATGTACATTACTGATAGCAAGGGATGGATATATTACACATCTGTCAAAATTCACCCAGCTATACATTTAAGATTTGTGCATTTTACTATGTTGAAATTATGTTTCAAAAACACTTTTAAGAAACTTATAAAAAAGAGAACAACATGGAAGATTTCTTTGACTTTTTTAGTAACCTAAAATTTCATGTTGAAAGAATCACTCATCAACAATGACCTTTATTTCTTCACCAACATATAGTTAGGAGGCGTTTGCATTTGCTGCATTATACAAAGTAGGTTATAAAATGAATAAGCTGTATTTATTTCCCCCTAGCAAGATTAAAGAACTGTTTGACTTAAAATACATTCAACAGTTGCAACATATGGATGGTAGTAAATGTAAAAACAAAGTATGTGTATACAGACACACACACACATATAAAGATACACATACATACACACCAAGTATCAGTGTTGGAAGATACATCTAATAAAAGAAAGAGAATTTTTGTTTGTTTGTTTTTAAAGACAGAGTCTCTCTCTGCCTGGGGAGAGTGCTGTGGTGTAATCATAGCTCACAGCAACCTCAAACTCTTGGGCCCAAGTGATCCTTTTGCTTCAGCTGGAATTATAGGCACCCATCACAATGCCCAGCTAGTATTTTGTTTGTTTGTTTGTTGTTTCTATTTTTAGTACAGATGGGATCTCACTCTTTCTTAGACTGGTCTGAAATTCCTGAACTCAAGCAATCCACCTGCCTTGGCCTCCCAGAGTGCTGGGCTTGCTAGCATGAGCCACTAAGCCCAGAGAGGGGGCTCTTGACAGTATTTTTCTATCCAATTTGTAGCTTTAACTGAAATCTTATTCCAAGTTTATCTGTGTAAAAGGACTTTGATATTTCTCTAGCTCTATGATGCTGCTATGTGAAAAATAATCTTGTACTTCGAAAGCACCTCGATTATTCTTTCACGTTCTATACCTCTCATAAGTCCCTACCAGTAGGTCAAATGCTAGATTCAGATGCATGTACATTGCAGCGTTGTTTGCTGCAATTCCCGTAACTTCAAACTCAACCAACTTTCTGATTGCAAACTTCTGTTTTTCCAACTTTCTCCACACCTCACTCCTCAGATCTATTAAAAGTTATTTTAGGTCTCAAAAATGTTTCCAGCTTCTAAATCCTGCCCCTCACACTTTCTCTAGGTTTAGTCATTCTGCTCCAGGCATTCCTCCCCTTCTCCTTTCCATCTGGCTACCAAGGTTGATTATTTAATTTCCTCATTATCTGGTACTGGATATGTGCTAAGGCTTTAGTAAATATTAGTTGAGTGAATAAATGCAGTCCCTCAATGCTGATGTTGGGATAAGTACACAGTAACTCTGCCAACACTGTGGTTTCAGGTGGAAGCCATGTCCAGTTCAACTAATTGCCTATTAAAATTAAGTCTATTTAACATTGAGCTAAGATGGTTATATGCACCTTAGGACAGAAACTATAACATGCCTATATGCTACTCCCCTGAAAGATGAGGCTTTATTCACCCTTTTATAATAATTGTTAAAACTGGTGGAGCTTTTTGTGTTCTAAATATTTGCAGGTTACTACAGTTAAAAACCTTTACAAAAAAGTTTCCAAGCAGAACTTGTGTGTACTAGTGGTATCACATGTTATCTGAATTTAAGTTGTTCATGCCTGATCAGCCACTCCAATCCTACCAACCATTCAGGAAAAGCAGTTTTTAAATATTAGAGAACAACAATTTGTATTCCCTCTCATTTTTAGCCTTGGTACTATAACATCATATGCTAATTATTTTCATTCTAACATATTAACCTGCCTATCCTGCTCCTAAAGTGACAGAGGTTGAAAGCGCATTTCTGGGTGCAATTCTCAGTTATTTGAATATAACTATTAGAACTATTTCACATTCTATAAGAGTTTTAATATCACTTACACTGTACCTAAGTGACTTTAAAAGAGTATAATTATGATAGATATGCTAATCAGTTCAATGTAAGCACTTCACATTGTATATCAAATCAGTACACTGAACCCCATAAATGCATCAGTGTACACAGTTATGATTTAATAGAAACAAAAAAATTAAAAAAAGAAACTAATGACTTTATTGGTTAAAAGATAAGGATTATCCCCCACTTTCAAATTACGTGAAAAGAAAAACTAACCCTGTGTTTGTTTGTAAAATAAAATTAACATTTTAATTTAATATGAAAAAATTAAATCTATTTTATGTGGAATATTTGCAACTTTTTTAGAACATAAAATTATCACAATTCTAGTCTTTAAACATCTGATAGCTGGGCATTGTGGCGGGTGCCTGTAGTCCTAGCTACTCAGGAGGCTGAGGCAAGAGAATCACCTAAGCCCAGGAATTGGAAGTTGCTGTGAGCTGTGTGTTGCCCACAGCATTCTACTGAGGGCGACAAAGTGAGACTCTGTCTCTACAAAAAAAAAAAAAAAAAAATCTGAAAAAATTTTTGCTAGTAGAAGTATATCAGGGCAAAACAACAGGAAATACAACTATTCTACCTCAACCACTGATGAAACTTTGCTTGGTCTATAGAGTTATTTCTTTTCCACTGTAAAAGGATGCAATGGTCATATACTGGGGAGTGTGTTAAGAAATAGGCAACAGAACTCCATGTGGTCCTTGCACAGGGGTGCCCTGGAGGATCCATAACAGACTTTTGGCCTATTTTTGCCTTCCATCTGTAGCTCACACAAGGGATTATATTAAACTTTTTACATTAACCAATGAAATAATAAAAGGCAACCTGCAGTGCATGTTACCTGGCCATATTGAAAAAACTTTGTCAATCACTTGAATTTTTTTTTTAAATAAGGAGAAGGTATAAATGAACAAATAAGATACTAAATCAACTGCCTAAGAACTTTGGTGTTCATGGAATTTTTGAAACGTAAAAGATTAAATGGAGATTTATTTTTATATTAGAAATGAGAGTACTCACTGATATTTTAGAGTTGGTTATAAGATCTCTTTGCTAAAACTCTGGCTCAAGAGACAATCAAATATCTTTTTCACACTGAGTCAGCATTCTACCAAGTTTTAAAGTAATGCAGAGTATATTTTGCATTAAATGTATTTTGTATTTAAATATAAAGATTATGTTTGTATGCGTGTGGTGGAATGGAATGATATTAAAAAATTGGATTACTCCTCCCTCCCCCCACCCAAAGTGTTTTAACTACTGGTCTAACTGCTTTGGTATCAGGAAATGATTCTGCTGCTTTCAAGCCTATCTGGTGAGTTGGCGCAATTAAGTGTGTTCACACCCAGTAATACTGAGGCATATTGATATGATTATGTTCAGCAAAATATGAAAACGAGGATTTGGTTAATGAATAAGTAACTTATTTATGAACATGCTCTTAAACTAGGTATATCTCTATAAACATTAAAGAGGAATATCAGCATAAACAATAAAATGTTTTTATTTTGTTCGCAGCATATGATTAGATATTTATACAAAGATGTGATTTCTTGTCACCAAGTGGACTTTCCAACAGAATGACGTTCAATGTAAGAGCAATGACAAAATTTCCCATGTATGTTTAGGAAAGTTTGCTTTGTAATTCCAAAATTATCGTAATAGAATTTTATTCTACATTTTAAGATCTTCCTTTGTAACTCATGAGTTAAATGCCAGAAAGGTATTGCTTTGTTTTGTTTTAAATTTTAGTTTATGTTAATTGCTTAAGTCTGCAAAATTCAAAAGGAAATCTCTGCAGTACAGATTTGGTTAAAAGATTTCCAGTATTTCCTGCATCTGTTGGGTGGAAATGGTACCCAACGTAACTCTTACAACTATTTCAATGAAAACAGAGGTGGAGAGAATGTACGTTTAAAACAATAGAGGAAAAAAAATGTCGGTTATTTTTTAAAGTTAACAAACTTTGTTTTAAGACCAGTTCCTACAAAGGTTAAAATACTGGTTATTTCTTTTCCTGTCTGAATTACTTGTATCCCTTAATCTTCACGTTGAAAGTGACTTCAATGAGGTAAATTTTAATTTCTTATTGTGCATTCATATGCCCTCTGGTAGTTTCTAGAAGTTTCAATTTCTCCTACTACTATTTTTTCTGTTAATCTGTAAACCATATTTAATTAAGAAAAATTATTTTTTCATTTTATTGCATTATGTTTTACTGTATTGTGTTACAGTTCCACAGTCATTTCAAATAGCAATTTTTAAAATGCCACTTGAAATTAAGGATTGATCTACATAGGCGTCAACATATTAAAAATATCCTTTAAACACCATAACAGTTTTAAAAAGAGCACTCGTAATAAAGTATCTAACTCTTTTCTGATGTTTGAGCCTTGACAGCTTTCAAGTCCCTTCTTCCCCTTCTTCTTTTATCCCCTCTGGGAAAGCTGGTAAAAAAACTTACACACACTCTGGCTTTTGGCACCTGTGAGAAAGTCAACCTTTCACCCAGCCCCTACCGCCTTTCCCAGCTCCGAGTTACTAGTCATTGTAAAGGCTCAACTTACACTCTCTGTCTCACTTAACCTAACTCAGACCTACTTGTACCTGCCCTGTTCTCTCCAGGAATCCCGTCTTAGGTGTCCCACTGAAGGGACACAATGCTTTTCACCTCACCTATCCATGGGGGTGCCTCAGGAGGCCCTGCCTTGGCCCAGGGTATTTATAGGCAAGGTCTTCACCACACCCAGCTTTCTCCCCACACACAGGTATGGCATTACATTGATGACCTCGGTGCCACAGCTGGAGCCCCCTCCCAAGATGAACTCGTCCCTGCAAGCACACTTAGCTCTCATGATGACATCAGCTTGACAGCTGGATTTATCCCTGATGAAGACGTCAACTCAACATCGAAACAATTAGACTCACTCTGGATGGAATCACCTACAACCTCAAGACATGTTAGAAGACCGGTAAATGTGTTCTCTGGCCGCAGCCACTGAAACTCTCTCTCATCCTCTTCCCTTTTGCTTTCTCCTTCCAGATTCCTGCTTTCCTAGCCCCACCCATGAGACCCATATGTGTCTAACATTATCGACTACGAAAGCATTACAAAATAATTTTCACATAAGTCTCTGTGAACAATAGTCTATATTTTAAAGCTTACTCATTGCGGGATGTGTCATAAGGCACTATCTCAATTACCCAGCTGTACAATAGCTTTTCTAGCTGACCTTAAAGAAAGTTTACAATAGCACAATTTATCGCCTATCTGTCTGATCAGCTAGACACATCTTTAAACTTAAACCTCAAATGCTCTCCTGGCCTTTAAAAAAAGTACTACCTTTGACTATTGGGCCAGCCCCCTGTAATATCCTAATCCAAGTGCTTCCTGGTGATGTGCTAACTCTAGCTTGCTCCTGTAAAATGCTAAGCCTCAGAGCATTTAGAACTTCTTGTTACCCAGGGTTATTGCTTTGTTGTCTGGAGTACCCTCTCTTTAAAATGTGTTTGTTCCTCCTCCTCCTCATATTTTACCTTTTTATTTGATTTGCACCCTCTGTACTTTGGGACTAACTATAATCTTGCAATTTCTCTGAACGTATTTGTACCCACATGCTGAAGCATCACTGGGTGTGAGTGCTCTTAACTGAGCCAACAACTCACAAAGCAGGTCTGTCAGCAGCAGAACCAATTCTTGGTGCTGAAATGGTTAAGTCAGTGGTCAAAACACACTGGCTTCATCCAACCCTCCATCTCACTCCATTCTACCACGCATGTGTAAACACATATAGTACTTTGTCATACTTTGTCAGTTCCTTCATTTGCAGATTCTTGCAAATACAGACCTTGTTTTTCTCTGCTTCTTACCCAGTATCCATGAACACTAGCTGTCCTAGCTCTCCCCTTGCTGTGTTGCTCTGGCTTCCTGTGTCTTGGACTGTTGACCTGCTTCCCTTGGTTTCAGCTCCCTCCACCCATTCACACCTCTGTGTGCAGGGATCCCCTATCTCTGTTACATCACTCTTTCTCTTCTGTACTCATCAGCTACACAAGGCCTCCGGGATGTACTGCTTTTTAGCCTCAGTCTTTTTTCTTCTTCAAAACTTCAGATCCTGTGACCAATCACTCAGATTGTCATCCACTTCATTAACCTCTCTCAAATGTTGGCTTTGTCAGGAGTTAGAAATTGTGGACATCTTGGGAGGCATTGCAGTGTACAAGGGGAGCCTGTTGCCCCTTGTTAAAAGCCATCAAGTCTTCTCTTTGTTAAAAGCCCCCCCTTACTGTTGTCCCTAGACTAAGTCTGCTCCCTTTGTGTGAAGTTGATCACACCTCTGCATCTGCATCTAGGACATGCAACCTAGGGAAGCCCCTCGAAGCTAACAAGCTTAAGCAAAGGACTTTTATAGGAGTATAGGAAAATAAGTAAGTTCTTTTTGCTGGGCTTGCTGTAAGATTAGATATAGCTTGGAGAGGCCTCCCAATCATCTGGTCTCTTGGGAAAGAGTGCTTTCCTTGTTTCATCTCGTGGTGTGAAGGAGATCTGGACTGGGTTCATGGATGTATAAATCATACTCAGGTGTGCTGGAGTGCAAGCCAAGGACATAAGCGAGCTCACTGGGGGACTATCTGCACAGGGGGGAAACTTGCCAAATAGAACATTGGAGGAAAGTTCAATATTTCATGCTTAAGCTAAAAAAGAAAATCTATAGAACAGAAGAATGGCCAAAATAAGTAGGAACAACATTGGGAGCCATGGCTAAAAAAAGGCAGAGAGACTGTTTGGAGAAACAGGATATGGTCAACAGAGTGAAAATCTGTTGAGGGGCCAAATGAATTGGAACTGAAAACGAGGTGGTCTTTGGTGATCTTGGCAAAAGCTACTAAAGCAAACTGAGGACGGAAGGGGAAAAGAGAAAACAGAGACAGCGGCTCACCTACTCTCAGAGAACTTGACTCGGAGGGGAGGACGTTTTACTCCTTCTGTTTCTGATCTCAGATACGTGTTGGAAACAAAGAACAGACCTGTACGAAAGCCTTTCCTGAATTGTTCCCATTGGTGAAAGAGGTTTGGTTAAAAAAAAAAGGGAGAGAGAGAACTTTGAATTCTTCAATAGGAGGAGAAGAGATACGTGAAATATCTTTGGCAGGAAAAGATAACTTAACATGAGAAAAGTACATTTTGAATTATATCTGCTTGTTTCATCATCCTTACAGTTAGTCATTATCTTCCTGAACTTTACCGTAAGCTGGATGAGAGAAGGTTCAAGGCCAGGAGAGCATGGTGAAGCATTCCTTATCCCAGACCAGGCGTCCTCAAACTACAGCCTGCGGGCCACATGTGGCCCACTTAGGACATTCATCCAGCCCGCCGAGTGTTTTTGCCTGTCCTGCTTAGCAGCCGACTCATCCCAGGGCCTGCAATCTGGCCCTTCAATGGTCTGAGGGACAGTGAACTGGCCTGCTGCTTAAAAAATTTGAGGACCCTTGTCCCAGACTGCGCAGCAAGACTGTCTGGGTTGACATCTTGGCTCCACCATCTTCTACCCATATGACATTAGACAAGTTAACCTGCCTTTTTGGATCTGAATTTCAATTAAATAATATATTTTTACAGGATTATAAGGATTAAGAAAGTCTAGAGCAGGCAAAGAATTTAGAACAGTATCAGGTTTGGGTATAAATGTTTGTTGTCATTGTAGGGATGTGGCCTATCTTGCTTATAACCACACTGGCAGTGTTTAGCTTTAATGCCTATACATAGAAGGCACTGAAAATGTTTTTGCATCCAATCGATGAAAGACCATATGAATTATTTCTCCATATGTGTAGTTGCATGCATTGGCATTGTACATGTATATGTGCATGTATACGTATGTGTGTATATATGTGAACATCCAGACATAATTTTGTCTTTATGTGGTGACACATCAAGGAAACTCATTTAAAATGCAGAGGTGATAACATACAAACTTTTGGAGCTATAGGAACATAAATTTTGCAAGCTGTCAAGAGTTGAAAGGATATCCTCGGTGAAAAGCCACAGAGGCATTTCTATGCAATGAAGGACAAAGGGACGAGGAATGGCATTTATTCCTCTTCCCTGTCACTTTGGCTTTATGGCAACTGCTTAAGAAGTGGCACTGAAGCATATGATTGGTTTCACAAGAACTTTTAAAATGAAAGGAAAAAAGTGATTCTTGAATATTAAAAAAAGGTTCTGCAGATTCAACAAGAGTAGAAGAGAAGACAGAGGAACAGGAATAATTGCATTTTATTGTAGATAACCATATCTCGTTACTACCCTGACATTCACAGCCAAGATGACCACAGGGCCTTAGGACATGGCCTTGTGTCCTGATGGTCCTCTGTATTCAATACATATTTCTAGTGTTAGAGAAAGTAACACTGACAGCCAACTGGGAACTTCTGCCAAACAGAATCACAAAATGCTGAAGTTCGGAGGAAACTCAGGTCATCTGATTCCAACTTTAGAGTTCATTCCCTGTACACGATTGCTCAATTTGGTCTAGTCTATTTCGTGGAGCCTGTTAAGCAAAGACAGGAAAGCAATTGCCAAATGTGGTGAGACACACTGAATAATTTGAACATACATAAATTACTTATTCAAATTCTTCTTTCAAGTTTAAGACAAGATAACTGTCTTTGTTCCTTCTCCACCACAGTCACTCATTATAGTATAGTGATTAGAGGGTTTGTTTAATAGGTCTTCAGTAAACATACTTTATGACTGAATACTGCCTGGAAACATGCTACAATTATTTTTCACTTTTTGAAAGTTTATTAAAGCATAATTTACATAAAATGAAATATTCTAACTTAAAATATGCAGTTCAATGAGCTTCAGCAAACAGATACAGCATTTAGCCATCACTCAGAACAAGATACATTAATAGGATTGGTGTTGACTTATAACAAATACTTCTTATATCTGTTCATCTACTTATTCTCTTTGTTCTTTTCACATAGTGAATCACATCAATTGATTTTCAAACTTGAATTGACATTTCATTCTCAGTAGAAAAATGCTTGATCGCAATGCATTTTTTTATACTGCTGGGTTTTAATTTAATATTTTTTTGTTGAGAACTTTTGCATCTTCACTCATGAGTGCTACTGTTTCATAATTTTATTTCCCTGTGATATCTTTTCAGGCTTTGAAATCAGTGTAATTTAGACTTATATGTGTATACCATATTGGGAACATTTTTTTCCTCCCCTATTTTCCATTAGAGTTTGTGTTATTTTGGTATTCTTTCCTTTCTTAAATCTCTCCTAGAATTCACCAATAAAACCATAGAGATCTGGACTAATTTTTACAGAAACAAAAGTTTTAATCATAAGCTGACTTTCTGACCATATGGTTTCACATCAAGTTTTACAAATGCTTAAGGGAGAAAAAGGATATCAATTTTCTACAATCCCTTTCATAGAATAGAAACAGAGGAAATAGTTCCTAATTCATCCTCTGAGCCCAGCATTATCCTAATACTAAAACCAAACAAAGGCATTTTGTAGATGCAAACACACTCAACAAAATGTTAGCAAATTGAATCCAACTGTGTATAAAAAGAATTATGCACCACAGACAACTGGGACCTGTCCTAGCTATGTAAGACTGTGTCAACATTCAAAAATCAGTTAATATGGGCAGCGCCTATAGCTCAAAGGAGTGGGCCACTGGCCCCATATACTGGAGGTGATGGGTTTAAACTCAGCCTTGGCCAGAAACTGCAAAAGAAAAAAAAATCAGTTAGTATAATATAACACATTAATAGGAAAAGTAGAAAAATCTATGTGATCATATTAAAAGATACAGAAAAGATATTTAAAAAGCGTGATATTCATTCATGATTTTTTTAAAGAAGACTCTCAAGAAACTGGGAGTAGAAGGAAACTTCTTTAACATGTTAAAATCATCTACAAAAACCTACAGTTAACTTCATCTTTAACAGAGAGAAACTAAGTGCTTTTCCCCTAAGATCAGACACAAAGCAAGATGTCCCCTGTGCCAGTCTCTAGTGTCTTCTGAGAGCAGGTTTTTATCCACTACATGTATATACTCAAATCTATCTATCTATCTATGATATATCTATACACAGACACACATAGATATACATATTTCTTTTTAATGATGTGAGGTCTAACTCTGTTGCCCAGGATGGACAGCAGTGGTGCTGCCATAGCTCACTGCAGCCTCAAACTCCTGGATTCAAATGATCCTCCCACCTCAACCTCCTGAGTAGCCAGAAGGTTTTTTTTTTTTTTTTAAATAAAATTCATATTAATCATCAGTAGGCATGTTTAACCCAAGCTATTCTGCTATTCTGTCATAGATGGAAAGGAGGAGCATCTTGATTTAAAAAATTATATATTAAAATGACTTCAGCGTCACAGTAAGTTATAAAAATTGTATAGAAGGTCCCATGTAGCCTTGACTCAATTTCCCCCAATGGTTATATTTTACATATTTATGGTACATTATCAAAACAGGATATTGGCATTGGGTGTATGTGGGTTTATGTGTGAGTGTGTGTTGTTCTATATCATTTTATCACATATGAAGATTCATGGAACCACCTGTAACCAAGTGTTCATTAATTATATACACAGTCAAGCATGCCAACCATAAACTCCTACCTTGCACTCTCACTTTCTTTTCATAGCTATCCACTGTCCTCCAACCATTCCCTACTCCTGGTAACCATTAATCTGTTTTCCATTTTCAAAATTTTGTCATTTTCAGATTCGAGCTTCCATAAATATTTTCATACAAATTTGTGTTTAAATATACATTTTTTATTAATCGAGGAGAAATAGCCTGAGTCATCTGGAGGGTGTATATTTAGTCATTAAAAAAAACTACTGCTACACTATTTTTCAGAATGGTTTTCCATTTTATATTCCCACCAACAATCTATGAGAAATCGGATATCATTGTATTTTTGTCAGAATTTTACACAAGTTACTATGTTGCTGTTCTAGTTGTCTAATATACATTTTCTGAGCATAGTCTTAATTTGCATTTTCCTAGTGCGTTTTCCTGCACCAGTGTTGTTGAATGCCTCTATATGCCTCTTACCTATCCATTTATAATTGTCTCTTTGTGTACTTTGCCTTTTCTGACTGATTGTTTTTCAAGTAGAGTCTGAAGGTCCCTTATAAATACTAGATATGAGACCTTTGCCATATGTCTTATTTGCAAACACGTTTTCCCCAGTCTTTCTATCTTCTTAAAAGGATCTTTCACAAATAAAAGTTCTGAATTTTAGTGAAGTTCACTTTAATAATATCTATTTTTTCCTCTTTTGGATCATGTTTTTTTGGTCTGGTCTAAAAACACCTCATCAAGCCCTAATGGTTAAAGTTTTTTCCTTTTCTTTCCTTCTAAAGTTTTAGGGTTTTATATTTGAAACTATGACACTTTTTTTTTCATTAAGCCATAACCACATAGATCATGTATACCTTGATGCCTTTATGGGGTGCAATGTGCTGATTTTATATACAATTGGAAATGCTTACATCAAACTAGTTAATACAGCCTTCACCTCATTTGCTTAATTATTGTGTTAAGACATTTACACTCTATGCTTAATAGATTTGACATGTATCCTTGCAATATAGACCACAGGAATGGTCCCACTATTCCCCTCCTTCCATTGAATCTCTGCCCTCCTCGCCCATCCTCCTTTTCTTCCCTCCATCATCTTGGGCTATAATTGTGGTTTGTCTTTCCTGTGAAAGTGTGAGTGATTATAAATTGGTTTCATAATAATACTGAGTACATTGGATACTTTTTCTTCCATTCTTGAGATACTTTACTAAGATGAATATGTTTCAGCTCCATCCATGTAAACATAAAAGAGGTAAAGTCTCCATCTTTTTAAGGCTGCATAATATTCCATGGTGTACACATACCACAATCCATTCATGGGTCGATGGGCACTTGGGCTTCTTCCATGACTTGGCAATTATGAATTGAGCTGCAATGAACAATTTTGTGAAAATATCTTTGTTGTAAAGTGATTTTTGGTCTTTTGGATATACACCTAGTAGAGGAATTGCAGGGTCAAATGGAAGGTCTACTTTTAGATCCCTGAGTGTCCTCCAAACTACTTTCCAAAAGGACTGTATTAGCCTGTATTCCCACCAGCAGTGCAAAAGTGTTCCCTTTTCTCCATATCCACACCAACATCTGTAGGTTGGGGATTTTGTGATGTGGGCTACTCTTACTGGAGTTAGATGATATCTCAAAGTGCTCTTGTTTTGCATTTCTCTGATGATTAAAGATGATGAACATTTTTTCATGTGTCTGTAGGCCATGCGCCTGTCTTCTTCAGAGAAGCTTTTGTTTAAGTCCCTCCCCCACAATGAAATGGAATTACTTGTTCTTTTCTTATTGATAAGTTTGAGTTCTCTGTGGATTCTGGTTATCAAATCTTTGTCAGAAACATAGCCTGCAAATATCCCCTCCCATTCTGAGGGCTGTCTGCTTGCTTTACTTACTATGTTCTTAGCTGTGCACAAGCTTTTTAATTTGATCAGATCCCAGTAATGTATTTTTAGTGCTGCTTCAATTGCCTGGGGGGGTCCTAATCATAAAGTATTCTCCCAGGCTACTTTCTTCAAGAGTTTCACCTGCTCTCTCTTCAAGAATCTAACTATGACAAATTTTGAGTTAAAATTGTGTGTGGTGTAAGGTTTAGAGCAAGGTTCTTTTTATGTTCTTTCCTTTTTATTATTATTTTTTGCTTATCATGTAATAGGCAAGGACTATTCTTTCTCCATTAAATTGATTTTGTACTTGTGTCAAAAAATCAATTGACTATCCTTGTGCATTTCTGTTTCTGAATTCTCTATTCTGTTCCCTTAATCTATGTGTTTACTCCACTGTCAACACCACAGTTTTTATTGACAAAGCAGTCTTAAAACTGGGTAGAGAGATTCCTCCCACTTTATTATTCTTTCACTTTTTTAGAATTCTATTTTGGTTTCTTTGCCTTTCTATAAACTTTTAGAATAATCTTGTTGGTATTTATAAAATATGTTTCTTGGTAAATTTCCTTAAACTTATTTCAATTTAAGACATTTTACATTTTTATGATGTTGAATGTTCTGGTCCATGAACATAATAGCTCTCAATTTATTTAGATATTCTTTGATTTTTTTTAAATCAACATATGGTACTTTTCAGCATGCAAATCTTTTAAATGTTTTGTTGATTTATACTTCAGTGTTCAATATTTATTCTGCCTACTTGGCATTATTTATTTAGAAACATGTAACCATTTAATTTCATGATTTCAAGTGGTTTTGTATTTTATAATTTGTGTTCATGGCTGTTTATCAAATCAAATAACTTTGATTTTTGCAGGTTGATCTGATGTCCTGTGATCTTGATGGGATCTGCTTCATGTAGATTCCTCAGGATTTTCTATGCAGAATCATGTGATCTGGGAATGGGGATAGGTGATTTCTTTCTTTATGAAATGTTATGCCTTAACTTCCTTTTTTGCTTTTTTACATGAGCTGGAACTTTCGGTACTATGTTGAATAAGGGCGGACACCCTTCCCTTGTCTAGGATTTAAAGGGAAAAGCATGCAGTATTTCCTCATTACATGTGATATTAGATGCAGGTTTATTGCAGTTGAGAAGTTTCCCACTAATTTATGATTTTCTAAATGTTTCCATCATGAGCAGGTGTTAAATTTTATCAGATACTTTTTTGTATCAATTGATATCTTTCTTCTTTAGCCTGTTAATATGGTAGATTACAATGATTTGTTTTCAAATATTGTACTCCTAGAATAGACCACACTAGGTCAGGGTGTATAATTCTTTACATACATTGCTGAATTTTATGTGACATTATTTGGTTAAACATTTTTGCACCTAAATTCGTGAGTGATATTGATTTGTAGTTTCTTCTCTTCTTTATTTTCTTTCTTTCTCTCTCTCTCTTTCTTTCTTTTTCTTTTTCTTTTTCTTTTGTATTGCCCTTAGTTTTGTGTTAGGGTAATACTACCTTCATGAAACAAATTTAGATTTGCTCTTTTTTCTATATTCTACAAGAGATTGTACAGATTGGTATTAATTCTTCCTTAACCATTTGGTAGAATTCTCTAGTGAGACAGTCTTGGTGGTAATGCTTTTGGGAGTTTTATAAGTCTGAATTAAATTTCTTAATTCATTATTATTACTCATTTCTGGACCATAAGAGACTATGTAGTGCTTAAGAAGTTCATAATTTCTGGGAGCTACCCTTTTTCCTGTAAAAGGTACGATAAGAAAAAGAGAATATTGACTCTGGGATCACTTTACTATCCTCACATTGTATCTATAATTTTTTATTTTACCATATTAGTAGTTTCCAAAGGGGTGTGTGTGTGTGTGTTAACTATAAGATGGAATCTTGAAGCCCAGTGTAGAAAACAGATAGCGTGAGTGGAGGAAGTGGTGAGGGCTCTGCCTTGTATTTGTACTGAGATGTCCCTTTGAAATTAAACAGTCCATCTGTGTGCCACACTGAACAGTAGGAGAAGAGAGCACCTGTGTGTGTGTGTCAGCAGACATGTACACTGGACTTGACTCTGCTATAGACACTCTGTGTGACCTCAGTTGTCTCTTCACTTTGCTAGACTTCCTTATCCAGTCTGTAGAATAAGGCACCGAAATTGATCAGACATTCATACCAAGAATATACCAAATACATAAAATTATATGCAATATTCTGTTTGCCTGTGAATTTGTGTATGTGTGTTTTTCCGATAGAATATCTAGAATTTAAATTAAAGTCCTGATAAGATCTGTGACCTAAATATGGTTAGGAAACAAGAAACTGAAAAGTGTTCTCTGTTCTATTCTGGTTCTAAAAACTCATGATTCTAAGTTATTGTCTTATAAATGTGACAAAGCTATGGGATATAATGGTTTGTACTTTCTAAAATTTTCTGATTTTAGCTTCCTTGTATTCATTCATATTCTTATTTGATTCTGATAATAATGCAATAACAGAAGAGAGTAATTATTTTTGCACTGGGAAGAAAGAGTGTAAATGACTTGTCCAAGGTGGACAGGTACCTGTAGGGAAGCTCTCAAAGGAGCTCAAGCCTCCTGTATCAGATTCAAATTCTTTTTTCTTACCTCATGTTGCTTTCCCCATGTACTCCATACAAGAAAAGTTAATGACTGTGAAAGTAATTTCTCCTAAAACAATCTGTAGTAGTTCAATTTATTCAGTATCATTTAAGGTCAGTTTAAATTCTAGACCTATTATCTACTTACAGAGGTAGAAGATATTTCATTAAATTTATTTTCAAGTTACAATTGCAGCCACCCTACCATCTAGAGTGTGAGTAAAACCAGAATTTAGGGAGAAATAATCTAGAACCTGTATTAAAACATTTGCTTTATAAGGAGTTATGCCCTTTACAAACTTTTGCTTTTTTTGGCCAGATGCAGTGGCTCATGCCTGTAATCCCAGCATCTTGGGAGGCCAAGGTGGGTGGATTGCCTGAGCTCAGGAGTTGGAGACCAACCCAAGCAAGAGTGAAATTTTGTCTCTACTAAAAAATAATAATAATAATAAAAACTAGCCTGGCAAGCTCCTAAAGTCCCAGATCCCTTGAGCCCAAGAGTTTGAGGTTGCTGTGAGCTATGATGATACCACAGCACTCTATCTAGAGTGATAGAATGAGACTCAAATCTCAGGAAAAAGCTTTACTTTTTTTTATTGCTTTTATTTTCTTATCTCATACTGTTAGGATATATTGTACTTTTTGAAACTTTTTTTATGCTACAATTATGCGCCTTTCACTTCTATATTTCAAGTCACAGAGCTTCTAAAATCTCAAAGACATTATCTTAGAATAATGATAGAGAATAATAAATTTAAGAAGTAATTATAATCGTGAAAATAAACTGAAGATCCAAAAGAGGTGCTGGAGACAGCCTATTTCATCACTTTGATCTCACTGTTCCTGAAAAGAGTTAAATCTACTTCCTAAAATGTTCACAAGAAGAAAATCTACATAATCATAGCTGAAAATCTACCCTTGTATACCAGATTCTTAAAAGTTGCGTGTGGCAAGGAGTTTGTTGACAAGAATATTTTTTTCTCTTTCCTCAAAATTTTAACTTAAAACTCTATCCTGCTGAGTGGACTTTAAAAGGAACTCAAAAATACAAATTCAGATTTATGAAAGAAACCATTCAGAAGAGGTGCTCTGTGAAATGTCTCAAAAGAGCAAAGTTACTGAATATAATGAAAGGTTTTTAATGGCCTTTCCCTTTCTTCTTCCAAAGATGTCTGCAATTCCTAATTAGAATTTGACAGAGAGAATTAAATTTCTGCTTTCTCAATGGCAGCCGGGAAAAGTCAGTTGTATGTTAAGGACAGTCATACTGCACATAAAGTTTCTGAAATAATATACATTTTTAAACAGTCTATATATTTTACAGATAAATATTTTTTAGGTATTATTTCTGCTTTAAAATAAATAATGCATAACCCGGTGTTGTTTGTTTTCATATTTTTCAGAGGCATTGTTAATGACGGCAACTTACTTTTAAAGATAAGCTTCAAGATAATCAGATCCAAACATACACAATTGTCCCATAAAAAGAAACTGTCATAGTTCACAGAAAATGATTTCCTCTGAGTTTTGTTGCTGGCAAAGAAAAAGTAGAGGGAGTTGCCTTTCAGCTGAAAAAAAGAAAAAAATCCCATGCTTCAGCTGACATCTGGTAAGTAGGAAACTCATCTGCCCTTTGAGCAATGGAATCTGAACTTCAGTGCTTCAGTGAGTAGAGGTCACAGCGAGTCCAAATCTTTTAAAATTCCCTTGGCCTCGTTCAGTATTCAGAAATTCATCACAGTGGAATGACTGTTGTTGGTGTTGCTCAAAAGCTTCAGTAAATACGCATGCCAGTATTCCTGGGGAAAGTCAGTAATCTTAACAGCTCAGAAGAAACAGGAAAGCAGTTCTTTAGAACTAGTGGAAAGAAGACTATGCACAGCTTTTACTTATTTATTTACTTATTTCTTTTGTTGTAAAAACACATATAATTAAATGTTCCAAGTATTCAGTTTGATATTTCTGAGTGTATTTACATTGTCGTGAAACAGATACTCAAACTTCTTCATCTTTCAAATCTGAAACTTTCTGTAGTAAACTGCTCTTCTCTTCCTCTTTATCTAATGGCTGGTGAATACTCTGCTACTTTCCTACTTTCTCTTTCGGTGACTATCACTTTGGGGCCCTCATATAAATGGAATCATCCAATATTTTTCTTTTCCTGACTGGCTCATTTCACTCAGCAAAGAGTCTTCAAGGTTTGTCTACATTGTAGCATGCAACAAGATTCCTTCCTTTCTAAAGCTGAATAAGGTTCTATTTTATGTATATATATAGGCTAAAGGCCTATATGCCTCTGGCCAAAAAAAGCTGTTTGAGAGAGAGCAGTGAAAAGACTTTGTGAAGGCATACTTGTGAGAAACTGAGGCAGAATCCCATATGGCCGGGTTGGTTGTGGGTATAAAACCCCCCTGACCCGAGGTTGACCTGGTCAGTTGTGGGCATAAAACCCCCCTGACTTAAGGCCCACATGGGAGCAGAGGCTTGCAAACAAGTTTTCTGTACATCTTAGAAATTTATTAATTATGCCTTGCTTAAAATTGAAGTAACTGCCTCCAAATGGTGAGGCCAGCAGGGCAGGTATTCAATCCACCTTCCTCCTCCAAGCCTCAGGCTTCAGCAAGTAAGAACAAAAGAAGTAATGGCTGACAACATGTTCTCCATGAAGTATTGTTAAAAGGATTATGTTCAGAAGGATTATGTTAGATAAAGGGATATCAGTTAAACCATAGATTACTAGGGAGGAGCTATGCACAAGACAGTCACAAGATGTTTATTCATGAGATAGATTATAGATTGTAATGAATATTAAGGAAGTCATTGATGTACAGTGGCATGTGCAGAGGGGTTGTAATGAATATTAATGAGGTACAGTGCGCATGTACACAGCTGACTTTTTAAACCAAGAGTAAAGAAATCAACTTGCCACTTGCCATGAGAGAGCTGTGGTCCCTGGCTATGTAGTAAGCCAGGAGATAAATAAAGAAATTGTCACATGCCTGAGAGAGATGTGAACCCCTTTATTTAAATACACAATTTCAATTATGTGTTTATTCTCTGCGACATTGCTTCCCTGTGAGACCCTAACAACAACATTCATACCACATTTTGTTAATTTATTCATCCATCAGTGGATATTTGGGGCTCTTCCCCAACTTAGCTAATGTGAATAGCACTGCTCTCAAGTTTTATTTTATTCTACTTTTCTAACTTAATCTAATGGTTTGGCCTACGCAAAAGCAAGTATGGGAGAATATATTTGGTTAATTGGCTAGCAGTTTCATTTTGCCATAGAACTAAACAAAATAGGAAATACGGATATGTTCATTTTAATAATCTAAATTTTTTTGAGAGTAAAATCAAATATGGCCTAGAAGAAGAAACTAGAGGAACTGTGAATAGGAATAGAAACTGGGAAGGTGATTGGGAAGTGAGAAGGTTGATGATTTACCTGCCTCAAAAGTCTAGGAAATAGTAGAGGTGTAGGAAAGGGGATGGGTCCTTTCCACATGGCAAATTAGGAAGGTAGAAAATGGGCTGTCACTTAAGGCAAGGGCCTTCAAAGTACTATACCATCAATGAGAGGGTGGCCAAAAACAGGTATACACACCTATGCTGAAAGAAAATAAGGGAGATTATCTCATCAGGCCTCTCCTCTGATTAGCCATGAAAATATTCTCTGAGAAATCCCAGATTTGTGCCCCTTCTCACACTAGTCTGATGTTTGACTTTACACAACGAAGCTGAAAAATTAACACAGGAAGTTTGTCCTAAGCCATACCAGCTGTTGGTGAAAATATCAAAGAATTGGAATTCCCATACACTGCTAAGGGGGATACAGAAGAGTATAATCACTTCAGAAAATAATTTGGAAATTTAGTAAAATCTTAAGCCCCACGCATGCTACTCCTATGTATATATCAAAGAACAATGAAACATATAAAGCTTATATAAAGGCTTGCACATCAATGTTCATAGCAAACTTAGATATAATAACTCCATGCTAGAAATAATAAAAATATACATCAATAAAGAAATGTAGAAACAAATTGGAGGTGTAGCTATTCAGCAGATTATCTATTCAGTACTACACAGAAACAAAAAGGAATAAATATTGACACACATGACAGCATGGATGAAGGCCAAAATCAATATGCTGAAATAAAAAAAAAAACTATGCGTAAAATAGTGTATACCATATAATGCCGTTCATAAAAAATTCTAGAAACTAAATCTCATGATATGAGGTAGACCATTAATTTTCTAGGGTGGGGATAAAAGTAGGGCTGAGATACCAAACAGCACAATGAAACTTGGGTGTATACATATGTTAAAATGAGATAAAATTATATACTTCGAATGTGTTATAATTTATTGTACATCAATCAAATTAAGTAAATAAAAGTATTTGAATAAATACAAATAAATACATGTGTAGGAATATGTAAGTCTTAGGCATCTAATGAAAGCATTTAAAATAAGTTATAGTCATGTAAATATTGCTACTTTAAGAATTATTACTGCAGCTGGTTCAATACTTGCCATGTATAACTTGAAAAGGTAATTTAAAACTTAACAGGGAAGAGAAAACACCAAGAATGAGCAAAGGATAATAGAATGTTTTTTGGAGTATTTCTCTTCCAAAAAAATCAACATTTATGGTTAACCTCTCTTAATGAAGTCAATTTTAAAGAATGTTTTAGGACAAGACAAAGAAAGTAATGTAACAATACCCTGATGCAGACTCATAGAGGTACGGAAAAGATGTTTCTCAAAGGTGACACGACAAATTGATCTATGTATTGTAAACATATACATTTGGTCCTTCTTAACCTTGGGTTCTGTTATCATGGATTCAAGTAACCGCCAAGAGAAAATATTTGAAAATTAAATTGTGTCTATACTGAACAGGAGCTATCTTTCTTTTTTTCATTATGTCCTAACCAATATGGTATAACAATTATCTATTTGTGTATAGCATTTACATTGTATTTGGTATTATAAGTAACCTAGAGATGATTTAAGATATATAGGAGGAGGGAGTAGCTTACATGCAAATAAATCATTTTATGTCAGGGCTTTGAGCAGTTGCAGAGTTTGGTATCTGTGGGAAGTCCTGGAACTAATCCCCCACAATATACCTTTATATAAAAACACCACAGATAGCAAAATCTGCAGATACTCAAGTGCCTGACATAAAATGGTATATTTGCATATTATATATATGATACATAGGTATATACTATGAGCAATATCTCCTCCCCAAGTGGAGATCCCACAAAGAATTATTACATTGAAAATATACATATGTAGGCAGCACCTGTGGCTCAGTGGGTAGGGCATCAACCTCATATACTGAGGGTGGTGCTTTCAAACCTGGCCCGGACAGAACTGCAACAAAGAAATAGTCGGGCATTGTGGCAGGCGCCTGTAAGTCCCAATTACTTGGGAGGCTGAGGCAAGAGAATCACCTAAGCCAGGGGTTGGAGGTTGCTGTGAGCTGTGACACCACTACACTCTACTGAGGGCGATAGAGTGAGACTCTGTCTCTAAAAAAAAGAAAAGAAAAGACACAAATGAATAAGAAAAAGACAAACAAGTGAATGAAAATCAAATACCAATGTGAACAGCATATGAAAGAAGAAATCTAAATGACCAATGAACATGTGAAAATGTCTTAGCTAATTTTGTTACCCTGTGAAAATTCCCTCAGCTCTCCATATTTCACATTGTTATTTTTTAATAGGCAGTGTTTAGACTAGCTTACTAATAACCATCTTTCTTGTTTTAAATGTTTCAGATTTCCATTTTAAAATTAATTCACACTGTCTGCCCAAAAGGAATCATTGTACTTCTGTCTACTATGTTGATACAGTCTCAGTGCAGCAAAACCTGGGGATGTTTACCTTGAGAACTCCGATTTTATTTGCTGACACTCGTTCTCTGAGGACTATATAAAGTATTACATTTGGTTTATCCACCAAAGGGATGATGAAAGAACAACTTTTATCAGAATACAATTTGAAATATACAAAAATATTCTTTCAAGGTAAAGATTTATATATTAAAGATTAAAGCATGAACCAGCTGATTTGCAAACTGCTCAGGGAATTTAGATTCTTTGTGGATACATATTCAATTTTGGTCCCAGCATGCATTTTCCTTCTCCAAACTATCTCCCTATGACACACCATATTTAATTGGCTTTTAAGTAAGTGTTCCCCTTTGTACGTCCTTGGTTGGCAAGAAATTAAGCAAAATAAATTATTTAACTTTCTAACTTGAAATAGTTTTTAGAGAAATCCAAAAATGCTTCTTTGCTATGAGTTGTTACAGTTTCCTCAAAAGTCCAAAAAGTTCCAGAATATTTTAGATATTAAGAATGGACTATTAACTTGGTCTAAAAGGAAAGTTTGCATTTTATAATATTTCTTTAATGAGGTATGTATTACATTAACTTAAATGAGACAATTTCAAAAATAGAGTTGCAAATACCATAACAGTCTGCTACAGATTACAGCTAATACCTTCCAAATGGTTGGAAATTCTTATACACGCCAACCAATACTACCACCATCCTGAGAAAGTAATTCTGGGCTTTTCATAAAGAATATACTTTAAAAAAATTTTTAAATGGTACTGCATGCTTAAACTTCATTAACTTTGATGTAAAAAAATATATATCTAAGTGAGCCACTCCCACCATTGGCATAAGGTTTGGTGTTGATCTTACAAGCATTGATGAGAAAAATTATTTCTGGGAAAAACCTTTCATAATGTAACTCTTTCTGGGTGCTAATGAGGCTTTTAAATGAAGTAATTCATAATATACAAACCTGAAAGAACTATATATTGAATTTTACTCCATATATATAATCAATCTCTTTATTGGACTCTGATCCAATATTTGAGAAGAGGATCTGTCATGTTACTGTAGGCAGATCGGCAGAATTTTTATGAATGACACAAATGGACAATACTTTAATTTCCACTGATTTATCAGAAAATTAGTCTATCAGAAGATTAAATTATGTATAAAGTAATTTATTGATAAATAATTATTTCAAATGTTATGTCAATATTTCATCACACACCATCAAATATGCAGGTTGCAGAAAACAGCAATGTATGTCTTTTACAAAATCTATAATTCTTCCAGGAACATTCTTTAGTATTTCACCCATCAGTCTTGACTTTACAGCTGAAATTTATAGCCTCACTTATCTTTTGATATTCTGAGAAAATAGAGGAATCAAATCAAATATATGATGTTTATAGTAGTTTCAAAACAGACAAATCTATTATTTTAGAAAATCTTATTTTTCATAAAGTCGTAAAAAATATGCCTAAGGGTGTTTTGATGATGGCCAAATAAAAATCTTCACTCTTTTGCTTGTCATCTTTACTCTTTTGGATGTATATCAAAACAAATACACATCCAAATTTAATAAGAGTGGAGTGTGACAAAGCCTATTTGCAGCTCCCTCAAAGTCAAGGCAGATAGATAAGTGGACTCCTCAAGTACAGGTGACTCATTTCAGGGCTGAAGAGAGAAATGTCTGGGAACTATAGAGAAATACAAAGTCACCGTAAGTGTGGGAGATACTTAATATTAGGCATCCTGCTGTATCAATGACAGCAATATAGATGTGAGAGGGACATGGAAGATGCAGAAAGGGAGAGGGACAGCCACAGAGGACAGCAAGTAAAAGAGTGGATGCAAACCAGCTGCAGAAATTGGCATTAGGTGAATATACGCTTACTATCAGGAGAAAGGAGGATGTGTTGAATAAGTGAGTCTAGATGCAGAGGGGTGGCTTATAGTGGGAAGCGAGTCCAGTCCTCCAGAAAGACTGTCTGGCTTTAATTCCTTAGCCTGGCCTCTGTGGCTTCTGACAGTGTTCTAATCTTGGGCAAATTACTTGACTTCTCTGTGGCTTAATTTACTCATCTATAAAATGTAGACCCACCTTGCCTTCATTGAGTTAATAGATCTAATACACGTAGATTAGCATCTCATAAGTCTTTGTTCAAGGTGAGCTCGCAACTGAAAATGAGGAGACAAAGGAGATTTGGGGAAGGTTTATTTTGGCTAACATATTCTTTGTCCTGACCATCTTCCAGACACTGTTGCTAGTACTTTAAATATATGAATATATTAAATATTGACAGCATTTCAATTGGACCATTTTATCAATGAGAAATTGAGGCAGAGAAAGTTTAAGAAATGTACCTAAGATTATGCAGCTGGTATGTTGCAGAGCTGAGATTCACAGTAAGGGATTTTCACTTAAAAGATTGAAGTCTGTTTTTTTAAGGGCAATACACACACACACACACACACACACACACACATATATATATATATATCAACATATAGATAGATACAAACAATACATAAAGCATCACCAGAAATGATGTACAAATATCAAATGAACACATAAAAATATATTTGCTATCACTGGCCATTAGAGAAATGCACTTTAAAATTTCCATGAGATATCACTGCACACCTATCAGAATGGCTAAAATGGATAAAAATAAAGAGAACAGCAAACCCTGGTGAGGATGTGGAGAGTTATATATACATTACATTACTTTTAGGAATGTAAAATGGTACCCCAACTCTAGAAAATGGCTCAGCACTTCCTTTCAAAATTAAAGATGTACATAACATACAACTCGGAAATTGTACTTTTGGCCATTTATCCCAGAGAAATGAAGACTTACTTCCATGCAGAAACAAAAGCATGAATGATCATAGCACCGTTACTCAGTTCTTCAGAATAGCCATAACCTGGAAACTCCCCAGAAGTCTTGTGATGGGTAAATTGTTAAACAAACTATGATACATCCATACGATGGAATATTATTCATCAATAAAAAGGAATAGTCTATTGATATACACAACTTAGATGAACCTCAAGCAATTCTGCTGAATGGAAAAAATTTAGACTGAAAAGGATACCTGTCACATGCTTCCACTGTGTTACATTCATGGAATAACATAATCAGAGATATGGAGAACAGTTAGTATTTGCCAGGAGATAAAGATGGAGCAGTGGTACATGACTGCCCAGGGAACCTTGAGGTGATAGATCAGTGAAGCATATTGATGTGATGACTGTTACAAGACTACATGCGTGATGAAAGGCATAGAGCTATGCAAAAGGGTGAATGTGCAGCCTACAAAATCGGCATACACTTATGGATTGTACTCATGTTAATATCTTTGTTTTGATATCTTAACATAGGGGGTATAAGACGTAAGATTTGTGGAAAGCTGTGAGAAGAAAGTATAAAATGTTCCTGTACATTTCTTTGCAACCTCCTGTGAATTTATACATCTTTCAATCTTTCAAAACAAAAGGTTTTTAAAATCACATGTAGCAAAATACAAAAGGCCCCAGTCCCAAATGTACAGCTCAATGAATGTTCACATATTCACATGCCCACATAATCACCATCCAGATTAAAAGCTAGAAAAACTCCACCGCCCAACAGAGTTTTCTTGTACCTCTCCCAGTCACTAACCCTCACTTAGACTTCTCTATCACCATACTGATTTCTGTTGCCCTTGGTAAGTTTTTCTGGTCTCGAAACTGTACACAAATGAAATCACATGTTCTATACCCTTCTGCATCTGGCTTCCATCCACATTGGTGCATACATTGGCCATTATTCTTTTTCATTGCTCTGTGGAATGCCATTGTGTAAACATATCACATATTTTTTACTTTGCTATTGATAGACATTTGGGTTATTTTCCAGTCTTTTGCATTATGAATAAATGGCTGCACACGTGTTTTGTTATATATGTGTGTGTGTGTATGTCTGGGGAGCACTGTGCCTAGAAGGGGAATTGCTTTAGTACATACATCCAAACAATTTTGAGTCAATTATACTTTCCCCCACTAAGTATGAGAGATTCAATAGCTTTGCATCTTAGCTAGAGCTTATAGCCTACAATCGCAACCTCTATGCTATATGTAGGAGTAAACAAAAGGTGTGAAATAAGCATGGTGGAGAACAGCAAACCGACTTGGCTTGAAAGCATAGTAAGATTAGTGACAACTAACTACAGTGAATATTTATCTCAAATTTTATGTTCCTAAACTGAAAGGAAATTGAGTGGTCCTGGTTGTGTAATTCTCTCCATCAAAATTCATCTACTTAAGAGCTAGTACAGGTTGTTGTTAATCAAGGTGTTTTGGGGAAAGCAAATAGAACAGATTAGAGTCCTTTGAAGCCCTGAATATACCTTGTAGCTAGGAAGTTTGTAGATGGTGCTAACAAGGGGCAATTTTGCATGCTTTAAAAAGTGGTGATCATTGCCCTTGGAATACTGTTTCTTGTTTCTTTTTGAAGAACTTCAACATCTCATTTGCATGTTTTTAAACTTTTGTTTTATACATATTTTGGAGAGTTTGCAAACTCTCTAAGTGTCTGTAACCCCTGTGGCTCAGGGGGCAGGGCACCAACCCCATATACCAAAGGTGACAGGTTCAAACCCAGCACCGGCCAAACTGCAACAAAAAAATAGCCAGGCATTGTGGCAGGCACCTGTAGTCCCAGCTACTCGGGAGGCTGAGGCAAGAGAATCGCCTAAGCCTAGGAGTTGGAGGTTGCTGTGAGCTGTGACACTACTGCACTCTACCAAGGGTGACAAAGTGAGACTCTGTCTCTAAAAAAAAAAGAAAGAAAGAAACTACTATGGTCCTTCTTGGCAAATAAAATTGCTGTAATACAGTAATACAAGGTTAGCCATTAGAATCTCTTATTTCACTTTTACCTTGTTGCACTTTTTATCAGAAAAGAGTATTGTTTGATATTCTCCATAAAACTTTGTATAAAACTTTGTATAATTTAAAGTTTATGTATTTTATAGAACATCCATTATATTCTCTTTCTAAGGTCTTAGAAACATAAAAAGAGAAAATATTATCACAAATTTCTGACTCTAGTTTCTCACATATTTGTTAAATCTATCCTACATTCCTGCCATTGGAAGGTTTCTTTGAGGTTTCCAGCCAGAGATTTTATTACTATCTTTTATAATTTTTTTATTATCTTTTCATATTCTAACTCCTAGGAAGGCTTACCCAAGGAATGCCTTTGTGGAAAAGAAGGTAGTGCCTTAATATTTTTTTTTTTAAACAAAGTAACTATTGATAAAGACATCTCATAGTAGTTCTGGGTTTTAAAGGAATCAACTGATCTTTAAATTATGATCATCTTGGACTTCATCATATTTTCAGAAATGAATCTGTTAAAAGGTTATCTGTACATGCATGTAGATGTTTATAGCTACTCAACAGCAAAAAGTTGAATATTCATAGTTTGGTTGATCAGGCTGTTTAGAAACATTATTTTAATCTAATTATGTAGAATTCCAGACTGAGAAATTTGGCCAGGGTGGATTTAACTTATTTTATTATGCTCTTTCTCAATTATACTTCTAAAAGTAATTTTAACATTACTACTATACAGTGAGTTAACTTTTCCCTAAAATACACTATATAAATAAAAGTTATTTTAAAATAGTCCAGCTGATACCCTTTTGTGTCTCATGATAACTTAAAATATGGAAATGATTCCTAATGCCAGAGTATGTCCACCCGTTTTATTAGGGGCTATTATAATTTTTAGTAGTTTTAGTGACTGCCTCTGATAGAACACACGATGATTCAGTTTGTATGTGCCACATGACCCTGAAGGCAGTTGAAATGACTTTGTAAGTAAAGAATATCAGCTCAAGTGTAAGTTAGCTTTTTTGTTTTTACCAATTTTATAAAAATATGGTCATGCTACTATAATATCATTTACCAGTTTTACTGAGAATAGTTTACTACAGTGATTTTTCAAAATGATGAATATTATAGTAGATTTCAAGGTTCCAGATGTGAAGAGAGCCAAGTTTTACTTCCTCCTAATTTCAAAACCACAGGCTTTATCTTAATATTTTTCTTATTATTTTGGCATAACATGTCTGGAGGTATTAATTCAATAGTTTTAAGAATTTATTTTGGTGTGAGAGGATCTTAAATGGCAAGACTGAGATCGAATCTATTCTCGGCACTGCATTGTTTACAATGCAATTGGTTGCAAAAAATCGAAAAACTGCTCTAAGTTGCTTAAGTAAAAAAGTATGAATTACAAATTATTAGGAGAATATGTAGGGTCACACAATGAATTGGAGGCTGGGAACCAGGCTAAGCACCAGGGCAGCTTCTTAGAGCCAAAATGCCAAAAGCAAAGAAGTTTTTTTTTTTCCTTAATTAGAAACAAACCAGGTCCTCTGAGGCTCCAGGACATGGTCTCTGCTGCAGCCTTGAAAGAATTCTTATTTTTCTTCATTTTTTGTGACATTCCTTTGAGGGGTAAAAGCCAGGTTTGGGCATCTGGTAAGCTAATGCAAAGTCACATGCATATCCACTGCCTGCCAGGGCAGAGCAGGAGAAGGTCTCATCCTTCTGGTGTTGGTAGTAGGAGCAACCTCCAGTCATAAGAAGGAAGGATGAAAACCTACGAACTAAAGAAAACACCAAACTTACAAATGACCACTTCTCTATTAAAAATTAAATATATACATACATGTCCACACAAATTAGTATATGTAAAATATATTTAGTTGGTGGCACATGTAGCTCAAGGAGTAGGGAGCCAGCCCCATATACCAGGGGTGGCGGGTTCAAGCCCGGCCCAGGTCAAAACTGCAAATAACAATAATAATAATAATATATATATATTTAGTTATATATAAAGTAAGTGTATAGATGTGCATGTATATTTTATGTGTTAAATTAAAATAGAGGCACAGTCTGAAAAATCCCTGGTAGACAAAACCAGTTAGGACTCATAAGTGATACCTGTTTTGTTTGATTTCCAAACATAACCAAAATGTAACTTCAGTTAAATTTGTAAATGCCTCTGTTAAAGAAAAAGAAAATTTAAGCTCAACCAGCAAGAAGCAGTCAACAAACTGATATAACTAGAGACTTGCCAATAGGATAGACCAAATGAGGCAACTGTGTACCTGTAGCCAATCAAACATATTCTTTGCTTTACTTCTCTGTTTATCCCACCTACTGTCCCCTTTATTCCCTCAGTGGAGCTTCCAAATCACTTCTGCTTTGGGGTTGCCCGATTCATTACTCTGTTTGCTTAAATAAACTCTTTAAAATTGTACTGTCCCTCATTTACCTTTTTAACACATATAATTGTAAAGACATAATTTATGCACACTTTAGAAAAAATAAATGTCCTAGGAAAACACAAATCAAAAAGTATGTCTTTCTGATTATTTTGTGTAATGATTCTTATATATTCATAATCAGTCTATTCATAGTTCTTTTGCCTCTGAGCCATAATATTCTAGAGAAAATGTATTCTATCTGCCAGTTTCCTTGAGCTCAGTGTAATAAATCAGTGTGTTTATAATGTGCATAAAATACATATGCATATTTTTAATGATATCATCTGATATCTGGGGGGAAAAGCATAATCCATTGTTCCATTATTTCTCTTCCCAAACTGAAAAAAGTAAGGAGAAATCAGAGTTGCTGATGTTAGTATGGAATGGGCAGACGGGAGCTATCACAGGTGGCATGTGATCCGTCCCACATACGTGACCCTGATGTCCGGAGAAAACTACATGCGTCCATCAGCCCTCTCTTGGTGAGGGGTCGGCTCACTCTGGGAGGACCTCCTGCGGACATAGCTAACCTTTCCCAGCTGCGCCTTGATCTCTGACTCCCTTCATTCAGCACCTCACCAGGAAAGGGCTCAAGGGCTTACAGCAGCTCCAGCCACAGGGGGCCTGGCTAATTAGATTTCTGCTCTCTGTTGACTTTCAAATGATAACATTTTGAAGTTCTGATAAAAAGTGACAGTAATGCTGACTCTCAGAAGGGGAACCAGAATCCTGAGTCTACCATGAAAGTTATGAGATGTGAATCAAATAGTGATTAGAGATGAGGCAAAGCAGAAGACACTATAAGTTCAGAGAGTTTACCAGGTGACAGATTCATGGCTAATCACCAAAAGTTTGAAGATAATTACACTCCAGTCTTTTAAAATCTTTAAATAAAAGTAATGGTTCTATTTTCTTTCCTCTTTTTAACTTGTGTGTCTTGAAAACTTAACATATTTATAATTTTGGAATCATTTCCAAATCTTAATTATTTATAAAGAATGATATAATTGGATTGCATTTGGATTACAACAATTAAGAAAACAATTCTCAATTGAATATGTTTCTTTTGGCAAAACTGGGGTCATTCTTAAATTCAATCTTTCTGTGACACTGACCCATAGTTTTTAATAACCACCTCAGCAACCTAGAGAATTACAGATATTTTCCTTTTTGGTCTTTCTTAATATTTACATATTTTATTAAAATATTAAAGAATAAAATTTGGTCCACTTAGCAGGGTGAAACATGTCCATTCTAAAATGGAAATGAATCTAAAATTCTTTTGAGTACATGCAACAATTAGAGTACAACAATCCAAAGTTTTCTAGTGTTTACAGATGTATCAAAGAAAACTCATTTGAGGAGCTGAGTTGGCTCAAATTCTTCACAGATGTAGTCAGGATGACTTCAAAACACAAGTGAAAAATGCACACATCCCATGTGATAGAGGTAGATTTTAGCTGTAATCGAAGCCTGCTTTTTCTGTCCCTTTGGAAGTCCTGGGTCTTTGCAGAATTGGGTTAAGAGAGAGGACACCTGTTTTCATTTAAGAGTTGACAGGTCATCAAACATTAGTGGTTCTTGCTTAGTTCTTAACATTCTTTTCTCTGTTCCAATTTTATTTTCCTGCTATGCTCTTCAATGCAAATTCATTTCTCATCCTAGTGTTTACTTCAAGAACCTCCTTGTCGCCTACCTTTCTGCCTTCATCTTTCCCTGTGTTTAGTTTGTCCTTTCTTTAATCCTCAGCTTTTGTCAGTCATCCACCACCCCAAGTCCCAGCTGGGCCACCTTCTAAATACAAAGTCCGTTTGTAGCCTCTGCCCTTCCTTCACCACCCAGAAGAAAAGTAAAATTTAGAACAAAGCTCATTCTTCCAAGTGGAAGTGTGAAAGGAAAGCACTGCTTTGTTTTGATAGTCGTAAGTTCTCTGGGCCTTTACTCCAGGTTAGAAGTGGAAGGTATCCAACACAGCAGCAGATTTTAAATTGCTTTAACAAAGAGAGAATAACAAGAAATAGTTCTAACCAGGTATAGGATGACCAATTTCCGCCCACCATGGTAGTTATACAGAGTACTCACGTTGCTGAAGAAAGATCCCGTTCCCAGAGGTGTCTGAACATGAAATGTATTTGATCCTTATTATTGCCTTCCCGGGCTTCTATTAAGTTCCCAAAACTTTATGAAAATGGTTAAGCAAAGGTCATGCAGAGTCCGCTCTTCTCAAAAGATATTCATTATTTTTTTATTTAATTTTTTAAAATTTCTAAATGTATTGTTTTCGTTGCTGTTGTTGTTTTCCTTTGTTCCTCTGCCTTCACTTTATTGCATCCCAGAGAGTCAAGTTACCTCAAGTACTTTTGGAAAATTGACAAATATGTGAAAATAAAGTTAGCGCCAGTGGTGGACTTTTGTTCAGACCTGATTATAGAACTCGAAATTTGAGCCTGCTTCCAGCAATACTGACATGATCTCTTCCTATGTTGCTAATTAATGTGTTTAGCTCACTGATGTGACACAGGGCCCACTTCATCTCTTGGAAAAGTTGTACAGGGGTTGTGGGGGCCGAGGGGGCTTTGGTGCCCAGGCCGGTAGGGTTTCTGCAGCCTCTGCCATGGTCGTGGTAACCCCAGCAACGAGTAATAGACCCTGTAGCCACTCCACGGGTCTAGTTCAAGGCGAGCTGCTCTTCATCAATGTTTCTTGAAAAATAAATCCATAACAAAGTTCCTAAGAGAAATTTTTCCAGCTTTTCCTGGGGTAGGTTTATAGCCACTGAAGTGGAGATAAAAGCCTCTAACTTCCAGTAAACTCTCCCTGCAGGCTTGAGATCCACAGAAGGGAAGGCCTGGAAAATCTAGTTCAAACTCTTTTTTTTTTTTCTTGAAAAAAAATTCACATTTATTTACTGTAAAACTAGTTCAAACTCTTTACTGAGAGGAGTTTCCAGAAATCTGTAGAGGTAGGAGGTATGCTGTTGTGGCATCAGCTATTTAATTATTTGTCTGTGCATAATCATCCATCTCATAATTATTTATTGAGCATTACTAAACTGGTAGCTTGTAAACTTTTCTTTAACCATGACCAGAGAAAAATTATAAGAAATACATTTGACATAGTAACATAATCACAGATGTGTATGTGATCAAAAGAGTTTTTTAAAAGCAATAATGTTATTTCTCGTATCTAACGTTTTGTAATCTAGTCTATAATATTAAAATAAATGGCGGTCATACCTGAGTTCATTTCACCTCCCACTCCTTAATAGGTAGTGACCTACAGTTGGAAAACACTGTACTTAACGCTGGACACTGTGCTTGATGCTGGGCGGTAGTTATACATAAAGAGTACTCACATTGCTGAAGAAAGATCCCTTTCCCAGAGGTGGGGAATAATAATCCCAATTATTTATAATACTGTCTACATAGGGATTGCAAATAATTCCAATCCTTAATGAATCCAGAGACAGAGGGACGTGGTAAATGCCACACACTGCAAAATGGAGTCTTTTTTTGTTTTGATGGAGAAAATAACGAGGTGCTATTGGAGGAATGTATTTGGTACCTACCTGGAGAGGGGAAGTAGTACAGCAGATGGCATAAAGCTTCCTGAGGGAGCAGCATCTAAGCCGTGTTGGATTAATAGTGGGATGGATAATGAGGTGGAGGAAGTCAGGGAGGGTCAGGAACCAGCACATGCACAAAAACACAACTAACTCAACACTTTTCAAAATGCAAGTGGCTTGATGTGTCAGGATGGAAGGCGTGAGAGGAGGACACTTAGAGAAATGAAGGTGGTCCCAGCGCCCTCACAAAGGTCTTTAAAAGTGAAAGCAGGAAGCGGTGGAGGCTCAGAGAGAAGCAGAGTAAGAACTTGATCTATCACCTCCAGCTTCGAGATGGTGGAGCCGAGAGCCAATGGGGGTGGCCTTGAGAAGACAGAGAACATGGGACTGGGGCAGAGGGGGCAGCCGGTGAAGACCCGGGGCAGATTCCTGCCCCATGAAACTGAGAGATTTGTAGTATTTCAGCCCACTAAGTTTGCAGTCATTTTTACAACAGCAATGGAAAACTAATGCGTTGGTGAAGTTATTGTGTTGGGGTCGATGGCCAAAAGGGTGGTGAGGCCAGTCTCCTCTGAGGTAGCCTGTTTTCTTTTTGGCTTGTGGGTTGTGACCAAGTCACATGGAATTTATGAAACAAATCTTACTAGTGCTGTGAAGCAGTTTTTCACTAAAATCACTTCTCTTACCATACATACTTATTTGTGCACCTTTAAAAGTGAACATTAAGATCTCTCTCCACACCAGGGTTTATCTATTAAAACTCAATGCAATCATATTAAAGCTGTCCATCAAAATATAGAACTTTTTTTCAGATATCAATTTTTTTATATCAATTTTTCTTTGTGTGTGTGTCTGTTTCTTATTATTTTTTAAATCATAGCTGTGTGATATGGAATTATGGGGTACAATATACTGGGTTCATATACAATTTGAAATACTTTCATCAAATTGGTTAACATAGCCTTCACCGCATTTTCTTAGTTATTGTGTATAGACATTTATATTCTATACTTAGTAGATTTAACATACCCTTGTAAAATATACCATAGGTGTGGTCCCACCAACTACCCTGCCTGCCCCTATCCTCCCCCCTCCTCTTCTCCTCATTCCCCTTCATCTTGGGTTATAGTTGGGTTATAGCATTCATATGGAAGTGTGGGTGCTTATAAATGGGTTTTAGTCAAGGACTCTATGGACTCTATTCCTTTTACAGTACTGCCAAAGAAAATAAAATATCTGAGAGTGTACCTAACAAAGGATGTGAAAGATCTCTATAAAGAGAACTATGAAACTCTAAAGAAAGAAATAGCTGAAGATGTTAACAAATGGAAAAACAGACCATGCTCATGGCTGGGAAGAAGCAACAGCGTTAAAATGTCTATACTACCCAAAGCAATATACAATTTTAATGCAATCCCTATTAAAGCACTATTGTCATACTTTAAAAACCTCGAAAAAATAATACTTCATTTTATATGGAATCAGAAAAACCTCTATTAGCCAAGACGTTACTCAGAAATAAAAACACATCAGGAGAAATCACACTACCAGACCTTAGACTATACTATAAATCCATAGTGATCAAAACAGCCTGGTACTGGCACAAAAACAGAAAGGTAGAGGTATGGAACAGAATAGAGAACCAAGAGATGAACACAGCTACTTACCGTCATTTGATCTTCAATAAGCCAATCAAAAACATTCAGTGGGGAAAAGACTCCCTATTTAATAAATGGTGCTAAGTGAACTAGCTATCGACTTGCAAAATACAGAACTTTTTAGATCCCAAACTAGGGGTAGGTTGCTGGGGCTCATGCCTGTAATCCCAGCACTCTGGGAAGCTGAGGTGGGTGAATTGCTTGAACTCAGAAGTTCAAGACCAGCCTGAGCCAAGAATGAGACCACATCTGTACTAAAAAATAGAAAAACTAGCCAGGCCTGGTGGCATACACAGATAGTCCCACCTCCTGGGGAGGCTGAGGCAAGAGTTGAGCCCAAGAGTTTCAGATTGCTGTGAGCTATGACACCACAGCACCCTACCCAAGGGGGTCAGAGTGAAAACTGTCTCAAAAGAAAAAAAAAATAATTTCGATTATGATACTTGAAAATTCAGTGAAATCTAACACCTAAATCAATAATAAAATATTTAGTAGATAAATGCAAAAATTTGATAGCATTTAAAATCAAATGGGTTTATGTTAATAGTTTCATTTGTACTTAAGTTTGTTTTATGCAGTAATAACACTATAGTTAATTAAGGTCTAATCTTCCTTTTGAATAAAATCCAAATTTAAATTCGCATTTTAATTATCTCCTTTTAATGTATCTCCCTCTTATTAGAATTTATGAAAGGTCAATGTAAACATTCAAATATATTTATTAACTTAACTTCCTGTTAAAATTGCATAGGTTGGTAAACAGTGGTCTCTTTCATATACCCTATTGTAGTTTTACTTCATCAAAAATTCTGAGGCATTTTCATTGTCTCCAAGTAAAAGGCTTATATAATAGGAAATATAAATAAGCAACTGCTTAAACAATGACTTTTCTGAATGTTTTATTTAGTGGTTGAAGGATAAATTTTGAACAATTAATCAGAACTTTAGCTTTTCCATATCGTTTGAACATGCACATGGATGAGCCATGCAACTATTTCCCTGGAAAATCTAAGACATTCTAACTTTCTTATCCACTTCACATTGGTATAGTCCTAAAGGAATGCGCATGAACTTCACCACCACTAGGGAACATTGCTCCTTGAAAATCATAAATGTAGCATTCCATTTTTTGAGCATGTGCTTCCACTCTTGAGTCTTACTCCAAATTTTCTTATGTGCCATCCTTTCAAACTAAAACAGATCCTGACTCACTGTTACTTTCTTTTATCCCAGCCCATCAGAGTTCTCTCCATTCTCTCTCTCTCTCTCTCTCCTCTTTTTCTCTGTCCCACACATACCCCTCAGTAAATCCCAGTCCTGCTTTCTTACTTTTGTATGGATAGAGAGCTGAAAAATCACTCAACCATTTATACAGATCCTGCAAATCAAGATCTGTAACCCTGCTAGTATCTTCCCATTATTCATGGCAGCAATCTTTCAGTTACTCACGGTGCATTATTGATGGTAGGCACAGCTACACATCTGTAACAAGCACATGCCCAAATCTCCATAGTTATGGCCTCTGGGCACTGATCAACTCAAAACTGCTCATGTTGTGCTCTGATAACACTTGATAATCTTCCCCAATTTATTCCTAAACTATTCTGCTCTGGAACATGTGGACTCTATGAGTTTTATAGCCAGGGGCAAGATCACATGGAGTAGGCATATCCATTGTAAACTGACTTACATAGGATATAGTGCATCACTTCAGCGTAAAGGAGCCTCAAGGCACCCTCAGGAAAGGTAGAAGACAAAGCCTTAACATTGTCTGCCAACAATGGTTGGCTCAACTCTAATTTGCACAATGGCTATTTCAAATTTTCCACCACCACTTTCCCTAAGACCTTAAATCAGCTTCTATCCCTTTCCATTCTCAGTAGACTGCTCCTTCCTTCTTCCAGGAGAATGGTAAATGAGATTTGCTCTTACTTCACTTTCCAATCCCATTTCCTTTTCATTACTTCTCTTGCACTCCTAGGCCAACATATCCACCTTCACCTTTCCTCACCAAGACTATCCTCCCTAATTCCCCTTTTGATTCTCTGCCTTTAGACCTCTTTTTCCCCCCTTAATATCTTTTCTTCAACCCATAAGCATGAACTTTAAAAAATCATACCCTACTTTTTTTCTTTCATCTCGCATCTACTTCCTTTTCTCATCTGAACTTAGTTAAGTTCTGGATTCTTCTCATGCACTTATGTTGCCATTGTAATCTAGATTTTGCTTTCACTAGGTTTTTGAAATTTCACTTGATAAGGTCTAAATTCAAAGGACATTTCCACTCTATTTTTCTGAACATGTTTACTGCATTCAACTCTGCTAATCAGTATCTAGTTCTGAGAACTTTCTTAAATTTGTATTAAAAAGAATATATTCTCTTGAGCCTTTTTCTATCTGTGCTTTTTCCCTTTCTTCTTAGTGAATTTTTCTCCACTTGCTTTTTATTTTTACTTTTTTATTGCAGATTAACATGAGGGTATAAATGATTCCATTACAATGTTTGCATTTGTTAGGTAAGGTCCCTGTTGTGGTTGTGTCCAGCACCCAGGAGCTGTGCCATAACCCTTACATTGTGCCTGTTAGAGGGGAGCACACCAATCCCCCTCCCTCTTCCTTTCTCCTTCTTTTCTCCTTCCTCCTACTCACAAACTTGAATTAAATTCAGTTTCTCTCTCATGTTAGTTCATCTATTGGCTTCATATTGGTGTTGAATACATTGCATACTTGCTTTTTTATTCCTGTTATCCTTTATCCACTTGTTTTTTAAATGTTGACATTCCTGGAAGCTTCATCTTCAGTAGCTGATCTTTACATTTTGCCCTCTGTATGAAGGCAATTGTCTCAATTTCTTGTTTTTTAAGATCAACTATGTGAAAATAGCTCTAAAATCTATTTCTCTAGTCAAGGTGACCTGCAGGAATTTAAGACTTTATATCCAATCCAGTATTTAAAGGCATCTCAAAAATCAAAAATTGTAAGTGTACTTGCTTCATGAATACCATCATTCAACTGACATTTTTTCTCAACGTCTCTATTTCAGGTAGTGACAACATACTCCACCCGACACCAAAGGAAAATCCTCGTCAATATCTTCTTCTCTATCACCAAGCAATGCCTCCCCCTCTTCACATTGGCCTGTCAAGGTCACTTAGTACATGTTTTTAAATCCATGTAGCCATTCCTAGTCCCACTTTCATAGTTCAGATAGTTTCCAATTCTCAATTCAGGTCACTAATGGTCTCCTAAAATGAATTTTTTCCCTTCTAGTCTTGACTTCCAAGCCTGTCTTGCTCACCCATAACCTCAGTTAATGTCACATTACTGCTTAAAATTCTTCAATGACTTCTCACTACTGACATGATAAATTCCAAATCCTGAGTAAGGTATATAAAAATCCTTTTCATTTGGCCTTTGGCTGCCAGCTCATTTTCACCTCTTTACCTATGTTATCTATTGTATTCTCACAACACTGAGCTGTTGGAAGAGCTGGCAGCATCATGCTGTCTCTTCTGTGATTTTGATTGTGCTGCCTCCTCTCCCTGGAATGCCCTTCTCCCTTCAGTCACCTTTCTAAACCCCCCTTTTCTCCTCCCCATTCTTAACAACAGTGGCACTGGTCTGAAAGATCCTTTGTCCATGTCTATCAATTTAAATGTTAATCTGATTCAAAACATCCTCCCAGAAACAGTCCAAAAAACTTTTTACCAAATATCTATCTCAGCACCTCATCACCTAGTCAAGTTAGCATATGAAATTAGCCATCACAACATCTAATAGTATTCTAATGTATTTTACGCTTAAAATGTTTTATTGGCGACCTTATCATACTTCTCTGTATTCAAATATTGATTTATATTAATATTTTAAATTAAATTATTTTTCACACCATCATTCTTTAAGTGTTAAAATTTCCTCTGAAGATGTCATTATAATAATCAAAATTTATCAAAATAACAAATACATCATAATGTATTTTGATGGATTATTAAATACAAAATCTAAAACTTTTTTAGGAGTTTGTTTTGATAACATGAATAGCTATTTTCACTTCAAATAGTTTATATATTTCTTTTATTTTTTAATTTTATTTTATATATTTCTTAATTTATTTTATATTATATTTTATGTAAATTAGAGGCTCACTCTATCACCCAAGCTGGAGTGCAGTGGCAGAACCATAGTTCACCACATTTTTGACCTCTTGAGTTTAAGCAATCATCCTACCTCAGCCTCCTGACTAGCTGGGACTCAGCTAATTTTTTTTTTTTTTTTTTTTGTAGAGACAAGGTCTCTCTAAGTTGCCTAGAGGATCTCAAACTCTTGGCCTGAAGGAATCCTCCTGCTTCAGTTACCAAAGTGCTAAGATTGCAGGAATGTATCTATTCAGATGAAAAGTATTTAATGCAAGACTGAGAAAGTGTTCTGCTTCAGTTTTATCCTTACTTTTCCTTGGTATAAAAGTGGATAACAAGTAATTTTGTTTTAATTTGAGAATGTCACACAATGTTCTGTCACTTACAGAAAAAAACATATAGTAATGTGTCATTTAAAAAAAATCACCTTTTAAAGACACAATAATAAGAGTAAACTCAACAAATGCAATCAGTGTAACCTGGTTTCTTGCACCCTCAATGAATCCCCAACAATTAAAAAAAATTTTTAAATAATCACTTTTTGGTTGATTGCTTGATTAGGTCCTCTAACTCTTCGAAATCAAAGGATGAGAAGTACCCCTATGTGATGATCTGGGCTTACCTAGATTGTGACAGACATGACCTTGTGAAATAATCAGGCATGTATCTGGTTTGTGAGTCCCTAGAGGACAGGGACAATGGCTTTCCTCCTGGTTTGTGAGTCCCTAGAGGACAGGGACAATGTGGTATCTATCCTTGATTCCACAGTGCTACATAATATTTGTCACATAAGTGAAATTGAATAGAAGATAAATAAATGAATATAATGCATTTTGTTTTATAGTCAATTTTTCAGTATTTCCAAAGGTAGATAAATAACAAATGTAGCACAAGGAATGAGTAAATTAGGTGGCTGCCAATATTTAAATTTTAAAAACAATTTTTTTTGAGTTTTATATATACAAGGATGGATAATTAAGTTCATGTGCTCATCCTAGAAAAAGTACTACATACCTCACTGCTGAATATCACTATGGTCACCTTTGAAGTATTCACCTTAACTATCTGGTGACTACAGTCATATTCAACAATGAGTTTGAGAACTTGATTGTCAGACCTCATGTGACACCAGCTCTGATGGCCATTTCAGAAAAAGAGTTCCAAAATTGCTTTAAAGGGTGGACAAGGCACTGGCATCAGTGCATAGCTTCCCAAGGAGAGTATGTGGGCAACTGTTCTGATACTTATATATGTTTTTCTTTAAACAAAGAATTGGTTGCACAACTGTGGAGATGGGTTAACAAAACTAGTGTCCACAGAGCAGACAGCTGGGAGGGGAGTCACATAAGCACGACCTGAAGCTTACTGACCACAGGCCAGTCAGGAAGGATGATGATGCAGGAGAAATGGAGAGCAACTGCCCACCCGGCTGCTGTTGGAGAATCTAAGCTCAGGAAAAGTTCAAGCCTTCTTTTAAAATTCTGTCCAAAAGATTAGGCCCTGCCTGTTCAGGACAATCTCTCTTTTGATCAACTTAAATTCAGCCTAGTTGGAACTTTAATTTATCGGTGAAATCCTTCTACAGCAGCACTTAGATTAGGGTTAGAATAACCAGGAGAATTTGTACTATATACTTCCATCCTCCAACTTTCATCAGAGAATATCCCTTGTAGCTCACCCTAGCTGGGAACATTCTAGAAAGGGAATTCTGGGGAATGTTGACATGTCAAAGGCCATCACCCGCTTCTGGCACTTTGATAAAGCAAGGAGATAAATCTGTATATTGTTGATACCAGTAACTAACTGAACTACTTGCTTTCTCATTTTTGGATCAAATAATATCATCTACTTCATGAACAAGCCACTTTTCTCTTCACATCTGTCTCAGCCTAGGTCATTCATGAAGCAAAACCTGCAAAAAAGTTTTATAAAAGACCCCAGCCTAAGTAGCAGGAATAAAAGGAAAGGAGAGAGAGAAGAAAAAAAAAAAAACCAGAGAGAGAGATGTATGTAATCAAAGGCTGTGTTATAAAGCTGACTAATGACTGACTGGGATTAAGTGAGACTGATGGCTTAATCTCTTGGGATCACCCTTCATCAGCGGGTATATGAACAACTGAAAGACAAAGAGTTTACCTGACAGCCATTTCATGTTGATTCTCCTCAAGAGAATTATTCCCCAAGTCCATGTGGCTAATTTGTGATGTACCTCCATGTTTTTTCCATTTTAGTGTTAACAAGAAAGTCCCCACCAGGAAAGAAAGATTTCAACTGTGGCACAAAGGTGATCCCAGTCCATGGGGCAGAAAATTGGCCCAAGTCCCCTACAGCAGAAAACCCTGAGAGCATCTTCCACACCAGGCAGCTCTTCTTGGTCTTACTTTCTGTGTGCATGCCCCCAGAACCTTTCTTACTGCGACTCTTCAAACACAAGGATTTAATAGCCTGACTTGTGTTCATGGTGGAAATCATATGCAAGGCTTAAAAGCAACTGTGGGCAAAGCAACCTGGCTGTGGAAGGAGCTCCCAGGAAGTGCGGCCCTCCTGGGAGGCTGTGTACCTGTCTGAGACTGGTTATCTTTATTCTATTCCCTGCTCTTGAGGAAGGGTCCTGTACAGAACCGAGACTCCACTTCTGTTTTTGAAGAAGAGTCCCAGCTAAACATGAGGTGGAGTCTTTCAGAGGACAGAAGAAAGTCTATTCAGAGCTAACATATAAATTAATTGGACAATTGAGTAAAATAACACCCTAATCATTAACTTCCTTTGAATCTTGACTCCATGCATTATATTCCTGGTCACTTTCAACAGGGTCTTCAACAATGGTCTACAGATTCCCCAACATTGAAGATAGTGTCCGCCTGGGAAGTACAATTGTTCTAAGTAGACATTGTTCCACAGCAACTCCTGGAGGAAATAATTAGAATAGACTGTTTTAGCCTGGGACAAAAGCAGTAGTGATATAGAAGTCAAGTTCATTTTGTCCTAAGACTTCATTTTCCTCTTAATCTTGATGCCAGCTGAATAAATAAAATCTGGAAGGAAATTGGGACTAAGGAGAAAATCAAGAAAATCCTCTAATCCAGAAGCGGAATAAATCATTCCTGTGTTAGTCTGCTGGGGCTCTCATATCAAAGTAATGCCAACTGGGTGGCTTAAACAACATGAATTTACTTCTTACTGTGTTAGGGGGTAGAAGTCTGAGAATAAGACGTCAGCAAGGCTGAATTCTCCTGAGTCTCCCTCCGCACTTGGGGATGGCTCTCTTCTCCCTCTGTCTTCACGCCATCCTCATTCTATATGTGTTTGTCCTTATCTCTTAAGGACACCAGTCATATTGGATCAGGGCCCACCCTAATGACTTCATTTACCCTTAATTGCCTCTTTAAAATCCCCATCTCCAACTATTCTTGTTCTGAGGTACTGTGGGTTAGAAATCTAATACTATTACTTCCTAATTAATAGAATGAGTAAAATTTACCTAAATTCTATTTTTGGTTTTATTTTTGTGATTAAAATCTTAATTTTCTCCTTTCCTCATTTGGATTGTAGAATTCTCTTATTCTAGGCCTAGTCATAATAGTTACAGACTCCCAAGAAAATGCTTTATTGTGTCTCCTATGCTCTTATTCCACACCAATACTTCCAATTACTAACCATAGCTCAGATTGCTTCTGTTAAATGAGAAGACTTTCTGTATCTGTATGTATATAACCAATGATCAAAATAGATAAAGGTACGCAGATAGAGAACTTGGTACAAACTTTTACTAACTGTATGGTGTTTGTTATTTTTATGTGGTCATCTCCTGTACCAGGTCACAAGTTCCTAAAGAACAGGGATATGCTTAATACAACTGAGTATTAAGACCAAAAAAAGAGGAAAAGGCTGGGAGTGTGTTACTGGGCTCCTAATAAATTCTGAACAACAAAGAAAAAATGGATTTTGTTGCATTTCAACTGAGGTACATAGGTTTTCCCTTCGTCGGTATAAATCTCCTCCAGACTCAATGTTATTTATATTTTTAGAATGCTCTCAACATCCAGATAAGGAAAAAGAACAGGATAAAAGCAAGAAGTTTGAGCTTTCTGAATCTTCTGTCCTTTAATGTTCCAAGCAACTGATCCTTTAAGTCTATTTCCTCACTTCAGTGCTTGTAAGTAAATGTCAGTGTTTTGGAGAAGGAAGCATCTTGTTCTATTTAGAACTTCTCTTCCTGTGCAGAAAGCTGCTTCCCCCCGCCGAGCCCCTCGGGGAAGTGGGTTGTGTACCAACAGACCTGTGTCTTCTTCTGTCTTGTCTTTTACTATTTGCTAACTCTTCTCACTCACTGATGCATTTTTACTTCAGTATCTGCAAGGAAATCACACTAGCTGGGTGTGATGTTAGAAATGCTTGTCTGTTAACTTTCAAGTTTCTAAAATAGTAGTTAGTTCCTAAAGAACCTCTTCCTTGTCGGACCAGACATCCCCTTGGAGATGACAGTGATTTGTAGAATCTTCTTTGTGATGCTTAATGTCAGTTTCATCATCTGTCAGGTGTGAGTTATATGTATTCATGGGGAAAAAGACAAGACTTCCTCTTTTTTATTTTAATGTACATGTGACAAATTCTATTAATGCCTAAAAGTTTTAGAAAACAGTGTTAGCTAAATAACCTTATCTGGTGAGGATATCTATAAATACTCCCTGTGTGGGAAGGGGCTAATAAGTAAAAATATTAGTTTTAATTCATCACGGATTATAATAGAAAAACTGGCACTATAAAGATAAAATGCTAACAGGATAAATGTTTTGGGTAAGGTTTAAGTTATAATGAAATTTAGTCCCATTCACTTTTACTAAATTTCCTTTAGAGGAACAACAACAACAAAAAAAAGGATGAGGTGGGAGCAAAACAAAAATAAATCACTGAATAACCAATATTGAAAAAGACAAGATAAAGATCCTTCCAAGTTTGCCCCAGAATTTAAAGCCTATTACCTCATCCTTCAAGTAGTTTAAGGAACAGCACCTTCCTTGACAGGAATCCATAGACCTCAAATATTTGCATAGCGAATACTGTTTCTTGCTTTTGGCAGGGTCTGAAAACTGAAGAATATATGAACCTCCAAAGAGAAAAATTTAAATAATGAAATGAAAACAATAATAGTAACATGGAGGATCTAAGAGGACTTTGGTTTTATTAGAATCACTGAGTTAAGAGAATGGGTAAAGAAAAGCCAGATGTTGAGTGGCGCCTGTGGCTCAGTGGGTGGGGCACTGGCCCCATGTACCCAGGGTGCCGGGTTCAAACCCAGCCCCAGCCAAACTGCAACAAAAAATAGCCAGACGTTATGGTGGGTGCCTGTAATCCCAACTACTTGTGAGGCTGAGGCAAGAGAATCCCCTAAGCCCAGGAGTTGGAGGTTGCAGTGAATTGTGTGATGCTACAGCACTCTACCAAGTGTAGAGTAAGACTGTCTCTACAAAAGAAAAAGAAAAAGAAAGAAAAGCCAGATGTAAATAAAAATCAAAGAATAGGGCGAGATGCACCTGATGCAAGACCCAGTCTCTTACAAAGGAAATGTATGTTTTTATTACTAAGAATTACCTTGGCTTGGCTATATGGGTTTTTCTCGTTCCATACAAAACAAAGAACTATTTTTTCAAGTTCTTCAAAGTATGATGTGGAGATTGCATTAAATCTGTAGATTGCTTTGGGTAGTACAGGCAATTTAAAAATGTTGATTCTTCTCAGGCAAGAGTATGGTATGTTCTTCCATTTGTTGATGTCCTCTGCTATTTCTTTTCTTGGGGTTTCATAATTCTCAGTATGGACAATCCTCAAAGAACTCAAAATAGACCTTATGTTTGATCTTGCAATCTCATTACTAGGTAACTATCCAGAAGAAAAACAATCTTTATCATAAAGGCATTTGTGATAGATTGTTTTTCGCAGCTCAATTCATACTTGCCAAGATGTAGAATCAACATGAGTGCCCATCAATCCCTGAATGCATTAGTACATTCTGGTATATGTATAAAATTGAATGCTATTCACCCACAAAAATGATGGAGACTTACATCTTTTGTAATAACCTGGACAGAATTGCAGAACATTCTCTTTAGTAAAGTATCATAAGAATAGAAAATAAGAATCTGATGTGTTCAGTACTAATATGAAGAGGGGCAAGATGGCCGACAGCTACCAACCACCAACAGAAGGGAAGGATAAAGTCCAGAAAATACTCAACAAAGTTGAAGACTAGGAGCCCAGCCAAGAGAGAAGAGTGATATCTGCAGGACACCTCTGCTGAGGCAAGTTGCGACTTCTAGAAAGCAATCTACAGGTGCATAATACATCCCAAAGGAAAAGTGTCCATTCCCTCCCCTAAGAAAGTTGTGTTTTTCTCTTTGTTTTCTCTTCATTTGCTCCTGTAAATTTCCTACAAGCAAGCAGTGAACTGAGGACCTATTATCTCACCCACGTGTGAGAGCTACAGGAAGTGGGGTCTACTCCCCTAGAGGGACTCTGCTGAGACTCCAAACACCCTCCTCTCGTCAGACAGAAAAATTGAACTAACATTTTCACTGCCATTTTGAATTTCCAGCCCACCCTTCCCTGCTTGCCTGCAGAGACAGTGAGAGGAAGCCCAAAGTCAGCAATGGAGACTTTACATCCTTCATGTTTACATGGATGGAGCTGGAAAATATTTTCCTAGCAAAGTATCTCAAGAATGGAAGAAAAAGTATCCAATATACTCATCCTTACTATGAAACTAATTTATAGCTTTCATAGGAAAGCTATAACCCAATTTTAGCCCAAGAATATGGGGAAAGGGGAGAAGGAGGGGACGGGAGGGGGGAGGATGGGAGGAGGGAGGGTGACTGGTAGGATCATGCCTATGGTTCATCCTATAAGGGTACATGTGAATCTCTCTAAATGTAGAATATAAATGTCTTAACACAATAAGAAAGAAAATGACATGAAGGCTATGTTAACCAGTCGGATGAAAGTATTTCAAGTTGTATATGGAAACAGCACACTGTACTCAATGATAGTATTAATGTACACAGCTATGATTTTAAAAAGAAAAAAAGACAAAAGAAAAAAAAACTAATATGAAGCCAGTAGACAGACTAACACACATCCACTTAAGAGGAAAACATCATTCAATTCGAGTTGGCTGGAGGGGGAAAGTGGAAGAGGAAAGAGGGCAGGATTGGTGTATTTCCACCTAAAGGGCACAATATAAGTGTATAAGGCAATCCTCCTGGATGAGTGGCATAACTACAACAGGCTCCTTACCTAGCAAATGTGAACATTGTAAGCTAATCATTAGTATCCTCATATTAATCTGAAATAAAAACAAAATGTTGACAAGGAAAAAAAAGCAAAGGAAACATATGCATTTAAAATAATTGAAAAATATTATTAATTGTTATATAAAACATATCCCCTAATGGGTTAGGAAATAAAGAAAATAGATACTAACAGTGTGGAAACTGGTAAATGAACTCCACTATTGCTAATTTGATACCTATCTAAATAAAATAGCAATTTCAAATCCTCAACAATGCTACAACTTTGTAATACTGTGACATTTTAGTCTATTTTTTGTTTTTAAATCATGAGCAGCAGGCCAGGCACTGTGGCTCATGCCTGCAATCCCAGCACTCTGGGAGGCCACGGTAGTTGGATTGCTTGAGCTCACAAGTTTGAGACCAGCCTGAGCAAAAGCGAGACTTTGTCTCTAGTAAAAATAGAAAAACTGAGGCACAAGGATCACTTGAACCCAAGTTGGAGGTTGCTGTGAGCTACAACACCACAACCCTCTATCCAGGGAGACAGCTTTAGAATCGGTCACAAAAAAAAAAAAAAAAAGAACATACTTTGACAGGACTAAATAATAACATTCCAACAACATTTGGAATATGCTGTAATTGATTATTAGCTCCTCTAGCCAAGTGCATCCTGCTGAAAGTGCTCTTGAACAAGGACTGTGGTGGTAATAGGCTCAAAGTAAAGTTCCTTTTAGTAGACTAAAGAAAAGACTTGCATTTTAAAACAGTATGAAGAAATCACAGGGCAAAAATGCCATTTAAAGAGTTTTTCCTAATTTCAAGGTAAAAATTGATGAAAATATATAGTCTGGCTATAATCCTACAAAATAAATAATAGAAATTTATGAATACAGAATATAAAAATCTTAAATTAAAGTAATAGAAATCATATGGCAAGTGGAAAAGTGAAGGAAAGCAAATAAAACAAAGAATGCTGAACTTTTATTCCTAAATAACTCAGGAACTGATTAGAAAATAAAAGAGAGAACTATTCCAAATTTCAAGGCAAAGTTAGTAAATAGAAAATTAGAATAAATTAAGAGAACTTTTGTTGTTGTTGTGTGCATATAAGAGAGAGAGAGAGAGAGAGAAAAGAGAGCTCCAAAAACAATGCAGAATCAACAAATAAGGTTTTATGGGTAGACTTACTGCAAATTGATCTTTCAAGCTCAACAGTAAGACGGCCACGGGGTTTTAAATGAAAACCTATCCTCTACAGGGTCACATACTTTCTTTCAAGTATAACATTGCATAGTTGTGGATTAGCAGTGCTGTGAAGACCTGGCATTACACAGCTCATTATGACAGATTTATCAAACTATAGATCATATCTCACCTCTTTTTTGTAAGTCCAAGTTTTATATTGCATGTAGTATAAAATGTAGGCTCACTTGTGGGATACCAGAGTCACCTTTCAAAGTGCACAAAGCAAAAACATTGCCTAGTGCTTTTATGAATTTTATAAAATCACTTAAAATAGACTGAGGAGGAAAAAGGAATTCAAAGAGAAAAATTAGAAGAAAAACCTTTGTTGTTCATAAGGTGACTAAGATGAAAGAAAATAATTGGTGAGATGGGAACAAAATGGAGTGTAAGTGCATGGGAGACAGACTTCTAAAAGCGATGAAAGAATAGATTTTGATTGGAAAATAATGGGATAACTGATAATTAAAACTCCATGAATGAAATTTAATGTCATTAAAATACCATAGTGAAGACAGAGTAGGTTCATACATTCAAGTGTATCTTCCCTGAAACTATTTGTTTGAAATTAGAACTTTTGCCAAAGATAATGTGCTACCCTGAACTGGCATCACACACACTACATTTCTGAAGACTTACTGATCTCTGCCTCTCAGCTCGCTAATGATGAAAGGAGAAGAAGCAGGAAAGTGTGAAAAAGAAGATGGAAAATTTATTTACTCCTTTTCCCCTTCCCCCCATTTTTGCATCTGACATTATGCACGGTCAAGATTGGCCACGTGCCTGATAGCATGGGGAAACAACAGGAAGCCAAGGAAGGACAAGAATATATTGTCTGGACTCTTAGCTGTAGGTGACCAGATGGCTTCAAAATATAATTAAATTTAATAATAGAAGAGAAAATTTAGAAGTGGACTCTTTGAAAACCTTTTCAGCTGATTATTTTTCACTCTTTGCCCGAACCTGCATAGGCTAAAATACACCAAGCAGTTGCCTCCGGCTGCCTGAGATCCTTCCTGCCTATGAGCAGGTAAGATGGGCGCTGCACACCGAGTTCACTGATACGCAGCTTCTCCTATGTTAATGGGGTCAGAAACAAGCAAAATCCTCCCAGCGCTAGTATTTTTCACAAGTTACAGAAAAATCAGGCAAATCTCAATCCAGACAAATAAGCACTGTACTTTTCATTTTCAACTTCTGACTCTTCCAATGCAGTTGACCATCAGGTTGTCTGTGATAGTGTTGCTAGGCAACCAGGCTAGTCAGTGCTATGCACAGGCAGGAAGATGGGCTGCTGGGCAAAGGCGTTTACAGAAACCTGTCCCTGTCTTCATGCTGAGAGTCATGGATGCTAGGGAAGCCTGTTAATAATATTAAGAAGTGAGGACTGGATTTCACTGGAAGTCATTCTGAGAAGGGACCCAAAGGCTTCCCAGACTGCAAAGGGCTCCAGTCCATGAAAATAAAAAAGTTAACAATCCCTGGGCTAGGGACAATAGTTTTTAATAGATAACATCAGAATCTTATTTTGGAAGATTAGAAAACTTACCTACATATATTAGACATCAGGCACAAAATAAAATTTCCCTATTCAAAAGTATCGATGTGATAGGAATCCTCTGTTTTCCTCTGGACAGGTGTGGAGGCCAACTCAGAGTTAGAATTCTAGATTCTAGGTGATGTCTCCTTGAATTTTACTATTTCCTGCTGGTGTTCTCCCACCACTCTGGATTCCTTCCTCTGTTTTGGACATGGCCACTATCATGCGGCATCTCCAGCTATTTATTTATGTCATCCTATTATCAGGTCGAATGTTATTACATTGTTACTTCTCCTTTTGCTTTTTCTGTCATTTTTCGCATTTGCCAGTGTTGATGATCTTTCTTTTGGGGGATATGTTCATGGTAAAGGGATTTTTAGAAAATGTATTAGCAAAAGTTTAATATCCTTCTCAATTCATGAAGTCTATTTGGTCTTAGCTTCTACTTTTTTGCTTTATGAATTTCGTGTTTATATAATTTAGCTAATTATAGCCCCCCAGTTCATGGCTCACTATCATCACTGGTCTGTTTTATCTGAAGTTATAAATTTTTCCACTTTTGCCTCTCCCATAGGAACAAATTCTGATTTGTTTAAAGCATGTCTTCAGTATGGATATATTCTTGAAATATACATGCGTGTATTTCAGGAAAATGGTATTGTACAATATATTTTCTTTCTCATTTTTTTCTCACCCAACATCATGTGTTAGGACCTGCATATAACACACACACACCCCTCAACTTACATGTCTCTGATTGCTACATGGCGTATCTGCCACATATTTTCACCCTCTGTGTCCCCCAACTCCATCCCAAAAAACAACTCAGTGACCAGGCATATCCCTGTCTCCTCGCAGATCCACAGGAGAGACTCTCAGGGTCATGTAGTAAGGAGAGAGATGACAGTGTCTGAAGGAAATTACTACAGTGATACTTTTCTGAAAGGCTGCACTTGTTGACACACTTACTAGTAACTTATAAAGGTTTCAAGTTCCCCATATTTTTTAAAAAACTTACCATTATTGAACACTTAAACATTTGATCACACAATTGATAGGCTGGTAGTGTCGATCTTACAGGTACATCCCCTTTTGTGATTTTCCTATCCCTGTCCTTGGACCATTTTTCTGTTGTGTGACCTTTAGTTGTCTTGCTAATTGATGATAATCTTTTGTTAATTTTAGACGTTATTCCCTTCTCAGATTTAGGCATCGCTAATAACTTCTCCCGCCATGTCTCCCTTAAACAGCTTTGTCTACCGTATTCTTCAGTGAATAGAAATCCCTAATTTTGATAGAGTCAAATGAATACCATTTTTTTTGCCTTTTATTTTGTGCTTATGCATTTTATTAAAGAAATTTCTAGCCCAAGATTACAAAATACTACTCTCCTTTTTAATTTACCTTACAGTTTTTGCTTTCCCATTCAAAATTTTTAAAATTGATTTGGAACTTATTCTTCTATGTTGTTTGAAAGAGGGGCTCAATTATTTTTTTACATATAGACATCAAATATGCCAATTCAATCGATTAAAAATTGATCTATCTCTCCACTGATCTGTGTTGTCACTATAATCACATAATGCTACCCTTCTCAAATACAAATCTGTTTCCGAGTTTTCCTGTTTTCCCTTGGTTTGGTGTGTCTCTTCCTGTCCCAGTAATATTATTACTATTGCAAGTATGTGTTAAAAAGTGATCGTATGATGAGATAAGTCTACCTTCTGGTTCTTTTTTTCCTCAGAAATTTCTGGGAGGAAAGTGAGTTCTTTGGCCACATTTCTTTTTCAATTTAAAATTTGCTATATTTGAGCCACAGCGAAAAGCAAATATATAAAGTACCTACATTACCTGATTTATTGATGCCAACACAGAACTAAACTCTATGTTGGAACTACTAGCACTTGGTTGGGAGTATGTCTGAGGAATAGAAACTGGTGCCAGTCTTCTAATGTTTTATCCAGAAATTAAGTCATAAGTTTTGAAGCTCGGCCAGCACAAATACCTCAAGAGGCTTTATGTTGTCTATCCCTGCTCAAACTTTATGTGAGACAGAGCTCATTAACTCACTGCCTGAATTATTTTTAAAGAGTTAGACTTTATTTTCAGATAAGTTTTAGATTCACATCAAAATTGAGTAGAAAGTACTGATTCCCTCATAGACCCCGACCCTACATGTGTATAGCCTTCCCCATTATCAACTTCCCCACCGAGAAGTACACTTGCTACAACTGATGACCCTGCTCTGACTGATCGTTATCACCCAAAGTCTGTAGCCCACGTTAGCATTCACTCTTATACATTCTATAAATTGGAAACATGTTGCCAACCATTATTTCATCATAGAGAGTAATCTGAGTGCTCTAAAAATCCCTTGTGCCTTGCCTATTTATGACTCTCTCTCTCTCCCCATCCAGTGGCAACCATCTTTGTAGTTTATCCACAGTTGCCTTTTCCAGAATATCATATTGTTGGGATCATACCATGTACAGCTTTTCTTCCCAGTGGCTTCCTTCTCTTAGTAATGTGCATTTATGTCTCCTCCAGTCTCTGGATGGCCTGATAGACAATTTTTTCTCAGTGCTGAATAATATCCCATTGTCTGGATGTACAAGTTTCTCCATTCATCTACTAATGGGAATCTTGGTTGCTCTCAAGTTTGGTAATTATAAATATCCATGTGCAGGTTTCAGCGTGGACATAAATTTTCAACTCCTTTGGGTAAAGACCAAGGAGGGCAATTAATGATTGTATAGTTGAGAGTATGTTTAGTTTTGTAAGAAATTGCCGGTCTTCCAAAATAACTGTAGCACTTTGCATTTCCATTAGCGATGAAGGAGAGTTTCTGTTACTTCACATCCTCGACAGCAGTGGGTGTTGTCAGTGCTCTAGATGTTGGCCCTTGTAATGCGTGTGCAGTGATATCTCAGTGTTGGTTTCATTTCATTTCCCTAGTGAAATACGCTGTAGAGCATCCTTTCATATGCTTATTCACCATCTATATATCGTCTTTGGTGAGGTGTCTGTTAAGCTCTTTGGATCATTTTTATTAAAGTTATGTGTTTTTTATTGGATTCTAACAGCCTTTTCATATTTTAGATAACAGCTCTTAATCAAATATATCTTTTAAAAATATTTTTCCCCATCTATGGCTTGAGTCTTCATTCTCTTTTACAGTGTCTTTTACAAAGCATACGTTTTTAATTTTACTGACATCCAGCTTATCAAGTCTTGCTTTCATGACTTGCGTTTTTTTTTTTTTGCTATATCTAAAAAAGTTATTGTCAAATCCAAAGTCATCTAGATTTTGTGTTATGTTATCATCAAGGAATTTTACAGTTTTCCATTTTCCATTTCCATCTGCAATTCATTTTGAATTAATACATTTTCTCATCAAAGGATGATTATTAAGCCAAAATTGAAGATGCACTGTGCTGGGAAAAACGCAAAGCACAAACAAAACTGGGGCTGTTTTTCCAAAGGGAAATTTGGAACCTCTGGCATTTAAATGAATATTCAGAGAAAGGAAAAGGCAGGAGGGCCCAGTAGGGAGCCAAATAGTTAAGGTTCTTTCTTTTCTTTTTTTAATTTCAAAGTATTATAGGAGGTACAAATATTTTGTGTTATATAGATCCCTTTTATAATGATTGAGTGATCCTTGTGAATGTGCCCATCACCCAGACAGTGCTCATTGTACCCACTAGGTAGGTTTTCACCCATTCCCTTCCCTTCTCACCTCCCTGCTTGATTTCCATTGAATTTTACTTTACTCTATGCACATGTGTGCTCAGCAGTTAGTTCCAGTTTTGTAGTGAATACATGTGTTGGATTGTTTTTTCCATTCATTAGATACATCACATAGGATAATGATCTCCAGTTGCATTCAAGTTGCAAAAGGCATTAAGTCATCCTTCTCTGTGGCTGAATACTATTCTATGGTTACATACACCATATTGTGTTAGGCCATCCATGGACTGATGGGCACTTGGGTTGGTTCTACATCTTTGTAATTGTGAATTGTAGTAAACATTTAAATGCCAGTGTCTTTTTTCCTAAATTACCTCTTTTCCTTTGGGTAAATACCTCATGGTGGGGTTGCTAGATCAAAAGGTAGGTCTATGCACTATCTCCATACCATTTTCCATCACAGTTGTACTAATTGCAGTCCTACCAATAATGTATAAGTGTTCCTTTCTCTCTGCACCCATGCCAACATCTATTGTTTTTGGACTTTTTAATGAAAGTCATTCTAACTTTTATTAGGATAAGGTGATATTTCATCGTGGTTGTAATTTGCATTTCCCTGATGATTAGTGATAAATGAACATTTAATAAGTGAATATTATGAACAATTCTATGCCTATAAATTTAGTATGTGTTAGGAAATGGTGCAATTTCTTGAAAGACACAATCTGCCAAAACTCACACAAGAAGAAATGGAGCCTACCAAACATTTAAGAAGTAAATCATATTATTTTTCTGCAGTCTCACAATAGAAGCAGAAGGAATACTTTGGAACTCATTCTATGAAGTCAGCATTATCTTAATATCAAAAATAAACAAAGGCATTATATAAAAATAAAACTGCAAACTAATATCTGTCATGAACATAGATGCAAAAATTTTTAACAAAATCTGAGCAAATCAAATCTATCAATGTATAAAAAAAGGATTATTCACTATAACCAAATGAGATTTATTCATGGATGAAAGTCAGGATTTGAAACATTTGAAAATCATTTGAAAATCAATGTCATTGTATGACTTTTATGCTTTTGAAAATCAATGTCATTGTATGACTTTTATGCTTTTAAATTTGTCAGGGTATGTTTCATGGCCCAGATTGTCATCTGTCTCAGCGAATACTCCATGCGAGCTTAAGAACAGTGCATATTCTGATATTGTAGGATGACATAGTCTTTAGACGTCAATTATAGTCAATCAATTGGTGGTGGTGTTGAGTTTAACTATGTCTTTATTGATTTTCTGCCTGATAGATCTGTTTGTTTCTGACAGAGTGGTGTTAAAGTCAGTGTAATTGTAGATCCATCTATTTTTCCTTGCAGTACAGTTTTTGCCTCCTGTATTTTTCATGTTCTGTTTTAAAACACATTCACAGTGAAATTGTTATGCTTTCTTGGAGAACTGACATCTTTATCATTAAGTAATGGCTTTCTTTATTTTTGATAACTTTCTCTACTCTGACGTCTGCTGTCTCAAATTAACACAGCTACACCCTCTTTCTTTTGATCTGTGTTAACATTGTATATACCTTTCTGCATTAATTTACTTTTAATCTATATGTTATTCATTCATTTACTTATTTATTTATTTATTCTTTGAGACAGAGTCTCACTATTGTCCCCCTCAGTAGAGTACTGTGGCGTCTTAGCTCACAGCAACCTCAAATTCTCAAATTCTTGGGTTCAAGTGATTCTCTTGCCTCAGTCTCCCAAGTATCTGAGACTATAGGCACCTGTCACAATGCCCAGCCATTTTTAGAGACAGGGTCTCACTTCTGCTCAGACTGGTCTAGAACCCATGAGTTCAGGCAATCCACCTGCCTTGGCCTCCCAAAGTGCTAGGATTACAGGCGTAAGCCACCACACCTAGCCTCTATATGTATTTTTAAAGTGGATTTCACTTGAACCACTCTGTCAATCTCTCTTTTAACTGGTGTGTTCAGATCATTGACATTCCAAGTGATTATCAGGACAGTTTGATTCATGTATATCATACTTGTTACTGTTTTCTACTTGTCTTTATTTTCTGTTCCTATTTTTTCTTCCACTCTTTTTCTGCCTTTTATGGTTTTAATTGAACATTTTATGTAATTCCATTTTCTTTTCTTAGTATGCCAATTATACTTTTAAAAAATTCTTTTTTTTTAAAGAGCAGTTAAAAAATATCTAGGTTGCCATAGATTTTGCCATACACATTTATAACTAATTCGATGTCACTTTCAAATAACATTATACTATTTCATGAGTAGTGGGGGTACCTTATATTAACAAAATCATCCTAATTCCTCCGTTTCCTCTCTTATATCATTTTTGTTCTTTTCACTATCTGTCAGCACCCATATAGGCATAAACACACCTAATTGGATAAATTGCTACCATGATTATTTTGAATAAGCTTGTTTGTTAAATGAATTAAGAATAAAAACTGTTTTTATTTCACCTGTGCTTTTTTCTTTCCCAGTGCCCTTCCTTTATGTGGATCTGAGTTTCTAACTGCTGTAATTATCTTTCTCTTTAAAGTACTTCTTTAAAATTCCTTGCAAGGAAACTCTACCGCAAAACATTTTCTCAATTATTGTTTTCCTGAAAAAAAGCTTTACTTCTCCTTCACTTTTGAAGGATAATTTCACCAGGTACAGAATTCTAGTTTTGTGTTTCATTCCTCTCAACGCCATAAATATTTCCCATGGCTCTGTTGGTGCTGCGTAATTTCTGAGAAGTCAGATATAATTCTTACATTCGCCCTCTGTGGATAAGATCGTTTTCTCCTCTGGCTTGGCCAGGACTTTTTTTTATTTTTTCTTTTGGTTTTCTACAGTTTGAATATGATATGCCTAGGTGTACTTTGGGGTGTTATTTTTAGCATTTACACTGGTTGTTTTTTTTTTTTTAAATTCCTTGAATTTTAAAACTGCCCATTTTGTCATTGTCCCACAATTCAGGATACTCGGTTCTGTTTTTTTCAAAATTTTTCTCTCTGCATTTCAGTTTGGGAATTTTCATTTGAGATAGCCTCAAGCTCGCAAATTCTTCCCTCAGGTTAGTCTGCTAATATGTCCACTGAAGGCATTCTTCATTTCTCTCACAGTATTTTTGCTCGTTAGCATTTCCTTTTATCTTTCCTAAAATGTCCACATCTCGGCTTATGTAACCCATCTGCTCTCATCTGCTGTCTACTGTATTCATTAGAGGCCTGAGCATATCACTCAGGTGTTCAAATTCCTGCTCTGACAATTCCAACCTCCCTACAGTGTCTGACTCTGACTGTGATGCTTGCTGGGTCTTTTCAAACTCTGTTTTTGTCTTTTTGTATGCCTTGTAATGTTCTACTGATAGATGGATATACTATATAGGGCAAAAGGAACTGCTACTAACAAGCCATTAGTAATGCTGCGGTGAGGTGGAGGGGTGGGAGGAGAGTTCTAAAGCCCTATGGTGAGGTCTCGGGGTCGGGCGACAGATCTAACGCCCTAACGGCAGGAC